>JANIJG010022483.1:23830-42489 GCA_024611175.1 Megaceryle torquata
TGTTCGAGTATGTAGGGATGCAACAAGGAAGGCCAAGGCCCTCTTGGAATTAAATCTGGCAAAGGAAGTAAAAGAGAACAAGAAGGGCTTCTTCAAGTACATCAGTGATAAAAGGAAGACCAGGGAAAATGTGGGCCTGCTGCTGAATGAGGTGGCAGCCCTGGTGACAGTGAATACAGAGATGACAGAATTACTGAATGTCTTATTTGCTTCAGTCTTTTAACTGCTAAGACCAGCCCTCAGGAATCCCAGTCCTGAGAGGGTAAGAGAGGTAAGAGAGAAAGTCTGGTGGAAGAATGACTTTCCATTAGTTGATGAGTATGGGGTTAGAGATCATTTAGGCAAACTGAGCACTCACAAATCCATGGGCCAGGCCCAATGGGATGCACCCATGAGTGCTGAGGGAGCTGTTGATGTTGTTGGTGTGCCACTCTCCAGCATCTTTGAAAGGTCATGGAGAATGGGAGAGGTATCTGAGGACTGGAGGAAGGCCGGTGTCGCTCCGGTCTGCAAAAAGGTCGAGAAGGATAACCCAAGAAGCTACAGACCAGTCAGTCTCACATCCATCCCTGGAAAGGTGATGGAACAGCTCATCCTGGAGGTCATCTCAAAGCATGCAGAGGAAAAGAAAGTTACCAGAAGTAGCCAGCATAGATTCACCAAGGGGAAATAATGCTTAACAAATCTGAGAGCTTTCTGTGATGGTGTAACCAGCTGCGTAGATGAGGGGAGAACAATGGATGTTGTCTGCATTCAATTCAGCAAGGCTTTCAACACTGTCTCACATAACATAATCATAGGTAAGCTCAGGAAGTGTGGCTTAGATGTATGGACAGTGAGGTGGATTGAGAACTGGCTGAATGATATTGTGGAGAGGGTTGTTATCACTGGCGTGGAGTCTATTTGAAGGCCTGCAGCTAGTGGTGTTACCCAGGGGTCAGTGCTGGGTCCAGTCTTGTTCAGTGTATTCAACAATGATGTGAATGAATGGATGAACTTTATGATCAGCAAGTTTGCTGATGATGCAAAACTGGATGATGCAAAAATACCAGAGGGCTGTGCAAGACCTGAACAGGGCTGTAGTGTAACTTAATGAAGTTCAACAAGGACAAGTGTAGGGTCCTGCACCTGGGGAGGAATACCCCCATGAAGGGCTATTACAGTCTGCCCACAGAGGTTCTCCTTCTCTGGAATCTCCTCTGCAGATTTTCAAAACCCACCTGGACATGATCCTGTGCAACCTGCTTTAGGTGAACCTGCTTTGACAGGCGGGTTGGACCCAATGATCTCCAGAAGTCACTTCCAACCCCTACCATTCTGTTATTCTGTGATATAGAAACTTGAAATAACAGCCTGGGTATTTATTATCTGATAAATATTAACAAAAAGTAATCACTTTATTACCATCTTATGCAATTTCAATTGAGCTTTAAGCAAGCTAAGCTCATTCTAAGATAAAAAATATGAAAGAGTAAAAACTTGTGTTGCTTGGAGTTAATAAGCATTAATATAAATAATTTTCTTAATGAATATACTGTTTTTTTAACTGCAATATCTCAATTATGCAATATCATAAATGAATATTATCTTCACTGAAATTTTGAGTAATACCTGATGACAGTTATAATGTGCACAGTAACAATGATATGTAAAGGTATTACAATATCCCACATATAGGGTAGGAAAAATAGGAAGGCTTGGTGGGGAATACTTTAGGGTGGAAAATTATAATATTTTGTCATTAAATTTGAGCTAGATCGTAGTCATTATTCAGTCATGTTCATATCTTCCTTCATGTGTGAACAGCAACATTAGATCTGTTTTCTGTATGTGACATCTTGTAAAAAATATAGATAAATCTGGCCCATAGTCAATTCTCTTAGCCCAAAGAAGATATTTTTTAAAGCTAAGTATGAATGCTGTTTTCTGATCCTAAATAAGCCAGAATGAGAACAGCCTTCTTCCATCAGCTTCTAAGAGTGATCTTGCCATTACCTGTAGTTTTCTGCCCACTTCAGCCTATTTCCTGAATTTTCCTATAAATGAGTGATGACCATGACTTCATCTTACTGTACAAAGGTATTTGAAAACAGAGGGAATGGATATTTTTTCTTTTTCCCTCCTCCATGTTCCTCATGCCTTTTTTTTTTTTTTTTTTTTTTAAATACCAAGCTCAGGTGAAAGAGTTTATGATGAAAAAATTTCATCCAAGCTCCAAATTTTTGGTGGTGTGTATTTGTTATTCAATTAGCAGAAAAGAAAAGGTAGGTTTAATTTTAGTTTGGATTTCTAAGTTAGACTAGAAGGTAGAAACAACTATGCTATATGCAAATCATTCAGGAATAAATCTTGGCACCAATGATGTCAAAAGTAAATTACCCTTCACTTCAGCAAGGAAGAACAACTCTTAAACTATAATAAACAGTGAAATTTGTGACGTCCTATCTATGACTTTGCTGAAGTTGAACATATGCATCCTGAGCTTTGAGTGGTGATACGACTGGAAACTCGATCTACCTTTGGAAACTGTACTGTAAAGAAAATTCCTAATGGCTTAGCAAAGCATTGACATAAAATTTGTCTGTCATCATCTATCCTGGTTTCCAGCTAATCTCTTCATGCAACTCAGTGTGTCAGTGTGGACACTTAAGAGTTTTAGTGATTTGTGCCTTGGTTGTGTTCATCCTCTCTCACTAGAAGGAAGCACCCTGAGGTTACTGCCTGCTTGTATCTCTGAAAGTCCTGTTCCTGGAATAACCATGACTGTATCATGTATAACTTCAAGACAGATTGTGTGATCTCAAGCACTGAGTAGAAATAATTTCTTTGTGTGGTCTGTAAATCTGGCCTTGTAGGCAGATCCAGAGTTCATCTCATCATGCAGTATAGGCATATTCCCATCAGCCTGGTGCTATTTACAGCTAGCTGCTCCATTCTGTTTGTCTCAATGAGTGAAGCGCCTGGATCAGGATGCTCTTAGTTGTAACCTGTGGTTTTAGTGAGGGAGGAAAGCAGGATTCTTTTGAACGGTGGTTCAAAACAAATCATCTCTTTTCATCTGTGTGACAGGGCCAGGCTGAGAGGAGTAAGGTCACTGACAGAAGGACTAAGCATCCCATTGGGTCAGTTTGTCAATTAAGATAATATCCTTTGATGCCTTAGACAGATAATTAGTACATGAGCCTAAAATGTACTAATATACATATGTCTTATATGTTTTAGCAAGGATTTTCTTAACTTGTTTGAAAATCTCTCTTTTTTTTTTTTTTTCAAATACCATGATTTGTCAACAGAAGAAATATTACAGTCTACTAAATACCTTATCTAATAACTTACAGACTTCTAGTTACATGTCTAATAAGTAAGATTGCTTAAGAGCATTTTAGTTAAACGAGAAAAAACTATTGCTAACACTGATTTATTGTTTGGTTTGGTTTAGTTTTTCTAATGATGAGGGTAAATGAGGTTTTAGAGGGAATGTTAAGCAGATCCAAATCCTACAAACTCTTAGTGGGAAAGAGTTTCCCACTGTAGTACCTGTGATATCGTAAATTTGGTATCATAACTTAATCATACCCTATTTGTATTATAATGTCATTAAAATACACACCTCTCAACTGGTATTTCTAAATCTTGTGTATTTCTAAGAACTGAACATTTATTTACTAAAAAATTCAATTACTTGCTGCCTGACTTATGCCTTCCCACTCTATTTCAACAAAGATGAGCTAAGAACAACATTATGTATCTATCCAAACAACACCCCATTATATATTGCCTTCTTAGTCTTGCTAGATTACTAGATACACTAGAAACAGAACTAAAAATACAAGGGAAGAGGATTAGCATCTGTATTTCTTCTATCCATCTGCTCAACCTCTAACACTGTCTCTAGCAACTCAGAGTTCAGAGAACACTCAGGTTCTTTCAAATTAAAGCATATTAAACATTTGCTGCCTTACTGATTACCACAAGTATAAAATCCCTGTTCATCATGGAGACTATTCTGAATGTAATCAAAACCATGTCACTGTCAAGGTCCATGACTAGAGAATAGAGACTGTCATATGGAAATATGTAATGCAGCATCTTCCAGTGTAAACAGGAATTAATCTTTGATGTATTGAGCATATTAGTCATTATCCAAATAGCAATTCCACAGTAATGCAGCTGGAAGAGGCCTGAAGAAAGGAGGAGGCCATCTACCATTAAAGTGGTTATTGATTGAAGGTTAATGTTGTGAGTCTGGGAGATCACTCTGCATCCTTCTGGTAATCAAATAAGTGCAGAACTGAATGACTGACTAAACTGCTTGGCTAGCTGTCCATTTTACTCAATATGGGATATCAGCATTGATTGTTTAAAGTAATCCAAGGCCTAAAAAGCTTTTACGCCCAAAAAGCTGCAGCACTGTGTCAACTGGAAATTGTCACATATATTCACACTTGCCTACCAGAAGGAAACTTGTATTTTTTTTTTTACCTTGTTCATGTTCAAACATGAGGCTCTATTGCTTTAAACCTTTAAAGAAGTTTTCACTCCTGTCTTTCTTCTGTGACCAGAATGAATATATAGTATTAAATGGTACTGTACATTTCTATGTGACATTCATATAAAAAGAAAGCTACAAGGTTGGATAAATGCTCCTGAAGGATAGGTAGTCCAGGGAGATGGAGGTAGTCCAGGGAGCACAGTCAAAGGAGGTAAGTTTGCAGTTTTCTGGGGCTACGTGAAGCAGCTATGGGGAGAGCACTGGAGTAAAAGCCAAGCCAAGCCAAGTAGTGAGCACATAGCACCGGAGGCACAGGAAAGCTGCTAGGAACAGGCAGCAAACATGGCCCCAGGTTCCCAGTGTGATAAAATGAGCATTTTTTCTTAGGAACACAGTGTGTACATAGCTGCAGCCCAGGAAAACCACTGAGTTGCTGAAATGAAGGTGAGGCTGCAGGTGACAACTTAAAATGCTGTGGCACAGAAGGAAATGTTTCCCTTTTATTTCCTTTCTGTCCTACTACTGAGTTGGAATTTTCTATGCTTTACAAGTAGAAAGGGAAGAGAAGGATCTATAAACTAAGCACATAAATTAAAAGACTATGGTCCCTAAATGCTAACAGAAAATATGGAAGTTAATACAGCATTTCAGAGCACGTAAATGAAAAGATCAATTAAAGTCTGCATAAAGTAGGCTGTGTAAATATCATACCAGTCTAGGAGTCGACTGTGTTAACTTGCCCGCTGATATTTCCTCTGCTTTGGTACATCCTCAGTGGATTGACGATTCGTTTATCTGTTTTTCTAGCTTAGACCTAACCTTATTCCTGAAGGCCCAAAATGTATCACGGTCTTCTAGAAACATCAGTAGTGAATGCCTTGTGTCTTACAGTTAACAGAATGTGAAATTAATTCTGCCCGAGAAAGAAACACATGTAAACAAGTGATTCCGCATGAATAATTTTGTGTTGCCTTTTTGTTTTGTCACCTGAAATTGAGCTTTTAAGCTTGATTATACTAAAAACAGTGGCAACTTAGAGAAGACAGTAAACATTACCTTCCCCCCCACCCCCATGTTTTGTGGCAATAATAACTAGTCTCTACAGTATTAATTTCGTCTGCTGTGTACCTTTTGATGAGTTTAATTGTTGTATGACATAATTCATAGAATGCTAAGCATTATTCTGTCTAATAAATAAGCTATTTCTATTTGCGTGGCAATGAAACTTCCTCTCAAAAATGTTGAGGATAATCACCAAGCTAATGAGACTTTCTGAATGGCCAAGGACTATATGCTGGTTCTTGTAATTTAGATCAAACACTGCTGATAAATATATGAGAAAATTCTTAATTGATTGTAAACAATGAAAAAAAAAAGAAGATAGAAAAACTTAGTATAAACCAGAAATGAAAGGGAAGGGAGAAGTAAGTTCTGAATGAGAGTTACTTCAGCCCAGGTAATTTACAGGAGGCAGAAAAGCACTGTGTTAGTGTTTATTGATTCAGGCACAATAAAGTTTCTGCCTGATTGTTTACTGAGATATATAAAGGCTTTCAAATGGATGAAGTAGCAAGATTTATCCCTAAAAAAAATGTCTGCATTAAACATCTTCTCTCCTTTTGTATGCTTTCTTTGTCAAATATCTGGTGTCAGACAGCATTTTATACAAGCAGCCTCGGAGAACCCTGTGCTCTCAGGTCTCCTGTAAAAATAGCTATTCAGTTTTCTTCATTAGGGAACAATATTATGAAGATCAGAAGAGACTCCAAGGAATGTTTCTGATTTCTGAGCATATTCTCATAAGATAGATGGTTTTATTATCCTTCTTTTTTTATTATTATTATATACATCTATAATGCAGCATGAGTACATGTTTTTTTAAAGCAGCCTCAAACACTGTTTTAAAAGTAGCTTGTGTTTCCAAGTTTCTGACTTCCTACACAGAAAATTTAAATAAATAAATGACATATTGATGCTAACCCTGAACTTGACCACTCCCTTCTCCTTGCTGCATCTAGTAACTGGCTGCCAGGTCTTCATGCTTTCCAACATGAGTTATGTTTTCACACATTTCCTTTCCCCTTTTATCATTTCCAGTTGCCTCCTCCCTCCTGCTCAGGACAATTACAGGTCATGCTGCCTGTCCTTCTTTTGTGTGAGCACACTCAACATGGGGAGAACAGTTTACCCTGCAAGTGGTTGGTTGCTTCTGCAGCTGAACACATATGAGAACAGAAAAGAGCAGAAAATGAAGAGAAAGTGGCTGTGTGATACCTAGAAACTCCAGAAAAAGAACATTCTCATATAGGTAATATAAACATACAAAATAAGTTATCCTTATTTAGAGGAATTTTTAATTTCTTTAGAAATCTGATGAGATTCAGTAATATAGGTATGGTTCATAAACAAGCTTTAGCAAAATAACATACCAGTTTGTAGAAGAAATAGGAGAAAAGTCTGTTCATAGATTTCTTAATTTTAAAGGAAGAGATAGGTGGTTATTAACATAAGTGTATCGATGTTGTGTTTTGTTTTCTGGAGAAAATTTCCCACATATATCACTTTAAAATTAAGATTTTTGTATTTTATACATGCTAGCTTCTGCCTGCTACACTTATTTTTTTTTTTCACAGTGATGTGAAACTCATTTATCTGTAGCATATTACATATCAAACAGGGTTTGGTCATTACCTTGACGCATGAGATTTGTTTTGTTGTTTGTGGATTGCATAGTTGCTACAGCAGTGTTAATCAAGAGCAGATATTAAGCAAGAATATAAAAGTTCATTTCTTTAGTACAACAGTGTTATCCTGTGGCAATTCGTCTGTGTTCTTGAGCAGTCTCTATAAATGTGCAGTGCGTGACAGTCATGTCACAATAACTATGTGATTAGTTTTTTTCAGTCATTAGTAGATGTCTCTGAGAGGGCACATTTGGTACAGCAACGACATGAACCTGTTGGAACAGGTCAAGAACAGGGCTACAAAACTCATCAGAGGGCTGGAGCACCTCTCCTATGAAGAAAGGCTGAGACAGTTGGTCTTGTTCAGCCTGGAGAAGAGAAGGCTTAAGGGAGACCTTATTGCAGCCTTTCAGTACTTAAAGGGGTCTTACAGGAAAGCTGGAGAGGGGCTTTTTACAAGAGCATGTAGCAATGGTTTTAAACTAAAAGAGGGAAGATTTAGACTAGATAAAAGGAAGAAACTTCTTACAATGAGGATGGTGAAACACTGGAACAAATTACCCAGATTTGTGGTAGATGCCCCACTCCTGGAAATATTTTAGGTCAGGTTGGATGGGGCTCTAAGCAGCCTGATTTAGTTAAAGATGTCCCTGCTCATTGCACAAGATGACCTTTAAAGGTCCCTTTCAACCTGAAATATTCTATGATATAAAAACATCTTTTCAGCAGATAATATTATTTTGTCCAAGTAGCACTTTTTTTGCATAGATCTTGCACAGGGACAGAACTCTGGGCTGAGGGAAGTGCAATTTCCACACAGGATGAATGGAGAACAAACCTGCTAAGACCCTTGAATCAACACAAGAGTGAGTCTTAGGCTTGTAAACTGTCTTGCCAAATTTGAACTTGACAAATTTTAACCTCTCTTACTATGAGAATAAACTCATCCTGCTTCAAAGATAGTTTTGATAATGATCAGTTATGATGTGAAAAGTTGATTCTGATATGTGGTTGATTCTGATATGTGGCACCCCTTCTGCACCATCTGTATGATACAGAGGCATTGGTCACAATCTCAGTAACTAAGAGTTGTTGCCGGAGGGAAAATTATGAGTAGATAATGAATCAGTGTATCCCTAGTTCACATACTGCCTGTAATGCCTTAGGAGAAAGTGGCTGTAAGAAGACTAAACAAGGAATTGGACTCAACACGTGATTAATACTATTTGTGTTCTGACTTTCCTTAGACAATGGAAGATGTCCTGTTAGTAAAATCAAAAGTGTTAAAGAAATACGCATAGATTTTTATTGATTTATTTATGGCATAAAAATCATTATGCAGGAAAAGAGAAGGGGAACAAAATAAATGGAAAGCCAAGCAAATGAAAAACTGTTGGGGGTTTTTTCATATATTTTGTGTTTATTTCCTCCTTTTTCAATTTTCATTCAAGAACATTATTTTCACTTGTGATTCTTTCTCACCTACACCATCATTAATTTTATTGTTACTATGGTCTTCAGATTTTGCTTTTACAAAAAAAGCTTTTGGTATTTCACACAAAGAATGCACCAGGACCGTGTACTGCATTATTGAATAATTATGAGGGGAAAAAGAGATTTTATAATGCGTGCTGCACTACAGGGATGTTTATCAAGAAAATCAGTAGAACATTCAAGGGCTTGAGCAACTTTATTCATCTTTGAAGCTAGCTGTGCTTTAGCAGGAAGTTGGACAGATGGCTTCTCTTACAACCTATATTTTTCTGTGAAAAAGCCTAAATGATGTTGCTGAGAATTATATTTATGTATTTATGATGGTTTACACCACAAAGTAAAAAGCTCCTCTTGCTACGTTTGCCTTTTTCTTTCAATACATGTGTTCTGTCCTTAAACAATATTAATAACCTCCTTGCTGTAAATTCCCTAATGAGTAATATTTAGCTCTTAGAATCCTCAAGTGAGTACCCTCTTCCAAAACCTAAAGCTGCAAGACTTCTGAAGACACAAGTGAGTAAATATATAACCCTTAATAGGATTCCTGAGTTTGCTTAAAGTAAGAGGATATTTAGAGGCCATATTTAAAATCCTTTGAGTTGATAAGAGGCATTCAGCTAATTTGGATTCTGCAGTCAGGAAATATTTTGATGGAATTTTAATATGTTGTCTACCTCTGTATTAATTCCTTCAGGAGTCTTATGTTCCTTCTGCTTCTCCTTTCCTCAACTTGTTAGAAAGGAAAAGGAAACCTAGAATCCTGTGGAGTGTGTTTGGTTTCTTGAAACAGTACCTGTTCAGTTGACTAATTGTCTCTGTTCCACAAATTAATCTTGTTCTCTCTAGATGATTTGAGGGCAGTAAGAGGCCTAATGAAACAGAATAATAACTGATACATGAGATTCAAAATTGGCTGTATTTTAGAGGAGGAAAAAGAAAGTGAACCGTATTTTGTTTCAAAAATATTTAAAGAAGAAACATTTGAAATGTAATGGTAGGATACAGGCACAAGAGAATAATAATTCTGATTGAATGCGAATAGCTGGAAAGCCATCTGTAAATGTTAGCACTAAACTTGTTCTTGCCTTAGTTAGATTCTTCTTCTTTACTACTCTGGAATCACCCTCACTGTTCAACATTAGTTTGTCTGTACTATATTGTTTTCTATTAAGAGTACCACAGGATTAATGGCACAGAGACCTTTAGTGAAACTACCTCTTGGAATCCCAAAATGGGAGTAACATCTCACAGCCCATCACTTACAATTTCTGTCTTGCCATATTAATGAGTCTCAGACAATGTTAATGCATCTGAAGGACATAGGTCTCAAAAGCCCAACGGCAGAATAAAGGGAATGGACATTCGTTTGAGTCTAAGAGCCTCACAGGGCCTTTACAGGTATAAACTTGGCAATAAATTGACAAGCAACCTTGTTTGCCCTCAGGCTGTCTGAAACCTATGAGACGTTTGTAGTGTTTTGGGAAAAAAAGCGCTTTAATGGATTGCTGTTCATTTAAAATCCAACTGTGGTACCATGTGCTGTTTACATACTTAGTCTTGTTATGGTATGCAAGGTGAATTTCACTAGCTGTAGATTTTCATAGCAAGTGAGCCATGCTTCTACATAGCTCAACATTGAACAGTTTATACGAAACAGTTACCAGAGCATTTTTCGTTTTTAAAGGAAGGCTAATAAAGAACTATGCAAAACCTTTGCCAATAATAACAAGATTTGAAATACTAATTTCTGTCTTTAATGTGATTTTCTGCCACTCTGTCCTGCTTCTCTGAGGCAGGTTTCTGAAGTTGTTTAGATACAGAGTAAGCTTGAATTAGATATTCTGTTTTGTTGCAAGGCAGAATACAAGGAGTGTGAAATAGTCTTATCATTGTCTCTTTTGGAAAACAGTAAAAAAAGTACTGTAGAAAGCAAACTGAGGGATTTATCTTGTGTTCTCAGATAAATATTCTAGTATAACCCTCAAGTAGCCTGCAAGTGTTGACAGTCTTCTTCCTTAGGATTTAGCCATTGTTTAGTAGTCAGGTAGAAAAAAGACCATGCAGACAGAAAAGAGTCTTTTCAGTGCTGATGCTTTCATGTATTTGCCATTAGCTATTTGCTAGTAGCTATTTTGGGGGGGTTTTTCTTTGTTTTTTTTCTCTGATGGCTTTCTGTACTTCTGTCTTCTGCCCAAAGCAAATCAGAAGTGATTTCAATTGACAGTAAGTCTGATGGCATATCAATAAGGAAGAACAAAAACACTAGAGGTTTCAGGTAAAAGTAGATGGTTCACGTTTAGATAATTATCCATCAGAATGTATTCCATGTTTTTACAAGGAGATTCCTCTGTTCATTGAATAGGGCATTAGAATGGGATTTGTCTTCCATTGACTTTCTCCTGGGATTTGGACAAGTAACTTCCTTGTTATTCTGAATTACAGACATAATTAACTTTATATCTTTATAATATATATATACATATCTTTATATAATTAACAGATATCACAACTTCCTTTTTTGATATCAGTAAATAGAAAGCATTATGTAGTCATTTTGTGTTATTTTTAGATTTTAACCTTAATCCTACTTGAAAATAATGTCATGTTGTATGTATTGTATTACAAAGTCTAGGGTTTTACCTGGATTTTAAATACAGTGAATAGATGGAATTATTGCAGATATAAGCCGATGATTGTTTGGGGTTTTATGTCTTTCATTTGGAAATCAAGTAAGAAGTCAATGATGATCAATATTCTTACACTAGAGATCCTGTGCGTTACATCTGGAACACTAACAAGGAGACTTTTGAACATTCTCTTTTCATTTTATCTTTAAGATGCTGGCTTGTAACATTTGACTAGCATGGTTTAGGTCTACCAGAGACATTCTGTATGAGTTTTGACAAGTTGTTTGCTTAATCTTTGCCTGAGTTACACATTTTACATCTGTAAAGTTGTGATAAAGATGCTATTCTTTTCTATTTGGCTTATAGCCCTTGTACTGCAGCACACAGTGCTTGTGAAGAAGAGATTTGTTTGTGAAGTAGAGTCTTCTAAACTGAAATGTATTTCATCTATAGACCTTATCTGTCACTAATTGGGATGTAGAAATATAGAATATCAGGCCATTCTATAACTATTTTCAGGTTTCTGTGCCTTCTTCTCAAGGAAGATTTATCCATAACTCTTCCCCTTTATTTTACCCTGGTGAGACCTCACCTGGAGTACTGTGTCCAGTTCTGGAGCCCCCAGAACAAGAAGCATGTAGACATATTGGAGTGTGTCAAGAGAAGAGGGCCACCAAAATGATCAGGGGTATGGAACATGTCTCATATGAAGACAGGCTATTCAGCCTGAAGAAGAGAAGGCTCTGGGGGGACCTTATATTGACCTTCCAGTACCTGAAGGGGGTCTACATTAAGGTGGGGAAAGGTCTATTTGAAAGGGTTTGTAATGATAGGACAGAGAGCAATGGTTTCAAGCTAGGAAAGGATAGATTTAGACTGGATACTAGAAAAAAATTCTTTAATAGAAGTGTGATAGATCACTGGAATTGGCTGCTCAGAGAGGTGGTGTAGACCCCATCCCTGGCATCCTTCAAGGTCAGGCTTGATGGGGCTCTGAGCAACTTGCCCTAGGTAGAGTTGTCCCTACCTGTGTAGGGAGGTTGGACCAGATAACCTCTGGAGGTCCTTTCCAGCCTAAAACATTCTATGATAACCATGAATTCTTGAAAAATTTACATGGAAAACCAAGAATTGTTTATAGAACAAGCACAAATAATTCCTGTTGTGAATGTCCCTTAGGCTACTGCTAAAGAAGCTTCAAAACCAATTTTCCCTGAGTCTTTGCTGCAGGCCCTAATGTAGTCACGGTAAGATCACTATAAATGAGCAATATGAATATTTTCTAGGCCAGAACAATGAAAATCAATACAAAATTAATCTAAACTGCTGTCCTTTCCCTGAAAACCCTCTAATGGCTAGAAGAAAAAAGAATCATTTACTCTGATGTGCTGGATTCCTGCGAAAGACATACTGAAAACTAACAACTAAGAAAAAACGTAGATGCAGGATAATCCCCATATCTCCACATTAACCCTCGTTAATGTAGTTGACTAAATAACATCAAGTGGGGTTTCTCTTGGAATAGCTAACACAGTGTTTATGCAAGTTAATATATGCAATCTTTGATATGCAACTTATAGTATAAAATGCAGGAGAGGTTTGTATATTGATCATGTTGTAACCTTCATCATCTTCATATTTTCTTTGGCCTTGATATACAATTTTTCTTATTACATGACTCATTTGCCTTCTAATATACACTAAGGGTTTGACTACCTGTTGCATTAGACAGTTTTAAGTTGGTGTAACACTGGCGAAAACAGTGGTGAAGTTAATGCTGAGAAAATGGAAGAATTCGCTAGTAGCTCTGACTCCTGTTTTTAGCAGTTTTACTTGCAACTTTTGTCCAGTTTAAGCTGTGCATGCTAGGAGGGTGAAGGAAGAACAGACCTTTAAAATACAACAAGGATAGATGTGCTAGGAGCCACCTCCCACATTTTACATTCTAATAATGAGATTGATGGCTTTTTTCCAATTCAAATGAGCACAGTCACAATTAGTCTTTATTATCCAGAGAAAAAACAAATGGTGAATCATGGCTTCATATCCTAGAGTGTTTGTTATATAATACCTATTGCATTTCATTTGCATGCTTTATGCATATATTTATTATGCTGAAAGCTGATTACCCAATTTCTTCTAAAGTCTTTGAAGGCACTGTGCCAACTCTTCCTAAAGTTTGCAAGTATATTGTTTTTGACAGTCAGGAGAGTTTGAGATTTCTGTATTAATTACTCTGTTTACATAAAAATGAGGTTTATGTCATTTGTGTATTCCTATTATATGAATTTTAGAAATTACAGAGTAATTACAGCAATTGCTTAAGCTGCATGTGGTGTCTAATTTAATTTAATAAGATGCAGCTACATCATTTTTCACATATCATGAAACTAGATGTGTGAGACAGTGAAGTCATAATGAACTGTTATAGCAGCATACATAGAGTTCTAAACCCATTATTAATTGACTTAATGATAATTATTTACATAGTTAGGAAATATCGGTATGGTTGTCTCCATAATGTGCAAAGTATGTGAATGATTTCTACTTCTTTGTTAGTTCATACAAAGAAATGGATGTTAACCTTTTCTTCGGTGTAGGTCATAGCCTTTACCAGTTTTAGTCTGGTGATATTAGCTATAATCTGTGGTAACGCATTTTGGTAACCCAAAAGGGATAGCCATTTATCAGACTTGACAAGTGGTGGCTGAAAAATAACTTTCCTGTAATGCAGACGCTTTCCTGCATGTTTAAGTGCTGATGCTTTAAGCATTACAGCTATCCAAATATTAATTGATTTGAGGTTCACTGATTCACTGACCTCTAAGTAAGTGCCAGAACATACTGTGGTTTTGTTTCCTTTTAGTTGTCTATCCAGATGTATTTACAGTCAAGTATTTTCAAATATGTAAAGTCATTCTTTGGTTTAGAGACACACAATCTATACACCCAAAATTACTGTCTTAGCTGTGTCTGAGCTACATGAAGAATAAGTATCGAGTAGGGAGGGAAGTGCTTGAATGATGAGACTTAACTTTTCTCCAGGCTTGATTGCATGGGTTAGCAGCTAGACAGTTGCAGAATAAAGATGAGATTTTAGACGCTGGTGTGCAGTTGAGCTAAGGCAGCCTGACTGCCTAATTACTGCCAAAAGTTTGATCTGCAATCTGAGCAATGTTTCTCTTTTCTGCTCATTCCTCGTAGCCCTAATTTGGGAGTTTGTGAAAGGGTCATGGAAGCTGGAAGGAAAGTTTAAGTTCTGTGGGGGTTTTTTTGGTTTTGTTTTGTTGTTTGGGGTCTTTTTTAAGTTTTCTTGTTTTAACATCCACAAATCCCCCAAATATTTTATTTCTTGAGCTCCTTGGGTTTTGTTTCACCTTGACCACAAGACTTCAAGAAATAAGAATAAAAGCTGTTCTGTGCTCTGTGACTAAATAGTGACAAGTACTTCCCAGTGATCAAAAATGTGAGCAAAAAAAGGCATTTTGTATTCTGCTTTGGAGCAATCAGTCAAAAGTGCTGTTCTTTCCTTAGTACCATCAATTAAGGATGAAACATCATACGGAATAAATTAATGACTGGTTTGGGGGAGTTTTCTTGGATAAGATCTCAAGAAGTTCCTTGTATGCCACCACTTACAATAGGAAAAGGCATTTTATGTAAAATTATCTGTTTAGCTTAATAATCTATAATGGTTTTTCTGGAGGTTTCTAGAACTTGTTCCCCTTGTGACAACTCACAATAGATAATAGCCAATAACTGAGGGGATTAAAGGCTGTCATTTCTTTCATCTTGACTGTCAGTAGAGTGACTTTGTCATAAAAAAAATCAGATAATGGAAGTATGAACAAATAGTTTCAATTTTGCTTTGTGTCTATATAGAAGAGATGATATAATAGGAGGTTTAGAAAATGGTAGAAGAAACAGATTCGAGTAAGAGGAGATAAGAAGTACTCATTATATTATGGCTTTCCATAGCTACTTTCTGGAGAACAGTGCAATCTCGTCTTCCTCTCCACATATTCAAAGGATGACATATGCATAAAGATCAGCCATTTACACAGAAAACTCTTAAATTGATAAGTTAAAAAAGGCTAAAATGGTGAGTACCTAATATAAAACAAAACTGTAATTTAAACATTTAATTATTCCTACAATGTAGGAAACTTTTCCCAGATGCATAAAAACATTGCTTTACTTAATAAAACACCTTTAGTTATTTCTGTCTGATCTGCCAGAGTTGCCCATACTGCTTAGTGAATTAATGTTTGCATTCATTACATTTATCATTAATGGAACCAAACAATACAGCGTATCTATAACTTTATCTGATCTCTATCTATAGACTGGAATAGGCAATCTGTAGTAAGTTTTCTGCTTCTCAGCAAATTAAAGCATACACCCATTCATATTCTTCCTTTCCTGTTTATTAGCGTATATAGGCTTGAATTTTAGTGTTGTTTTCAAAAGCAGCATATTGATTGCAAGTATGCTGATTTAAACTCTGTGTATATATATATACACACACAGATATATATATATGGCTATATATATTCACACGGGACTGGAGTGGTTAGATACTGAACTTGAATAAGTCACAATTAAAGGATATTTAGTATGTATCTACCACTGAAGGAGGGTTCAGGAGGTTTCAGTGTTCCTGTCCTTTCAACCAGTGTCTCAAAGGTGACTTGAACAGAGCTGGCTCACAACTGGAAGCTCAGATAGTAGGATTATTAATAGCGTGTTGGTTTGTATTAAATTGCTGTAGAGTGGGGTTTTCACATTTTTATACATTAAACATACCAAAAAGAATAATAAATAAATTACAGAAAGAAAAGCATGATTCAGCTAAAGGATTTTGCTGATTTTCTAACTGTCAGTATGGTGTACGAGTAGAGTGAGAAAGTTTCATAGAACCATAGAATCATAGAATGGTAGAGGGTGGGAGGGACTTCTGGAGATCATTGAGTCTAACCCCCCTGCCAGAGCAGGGTCACCCAGGGCAGGCCACACAGGAACAGATCCAGGCGGGTCTGGAAAGTCTCCAGAGAAGGAGCCTCCACAACCTCTCTGGGCAGTCTGTTCCAGGCTCTGTCACTCTCACAGTGAAGCTTTTCCCCATTGAGGTGGAACTTCCTGTGCTCCAGTTTGTGACCATTAGCTCTCATCCTATCACAGGTCACCACTGAAAAGAGGCTGGCCCTTTCTGCTTGACCTCCACCCTGAAGATATTTGTAAACATTAATAAGATCTGAGAGACTGATAGATGCTCTGGGAGTCTGGCAGGGTGCATCTGGGCACTGAGAGCTTACATGGGTGCAGAAAGGGAGCAGGTGAGTTCGTGGGAGGGAGCCAGCAAGCAGTAAGCAGCATCAAGGTATCCCTTGTGACTTGGGAGCTCCCTAGTCTCCAACTTGTGGGAGGAGGGAACATTTTCTGGGCTATTACCACTGCACCTCACCCTTTCTGCATGCTTGCTGGGTACCTGTTGGAGGCTGGCTACAGGGCTCTGCTACAATCCCCCAATACCTATTCTGATGGATCGTCTGACTTAGAGCTTGTAGACAAATTTCAGTCATGTCTGTTGCGTGCAGGCGACTCACTGATGAAATACAGCACTTTGAATATATAAATAAATACTTGTCTAAATACCTGTTTCCTATTTACTCTTTTTAAGCTACATGATCTATCCCAATCCTTTCATCCACTTTAGGTAGCTAAATAAAATACATTCAAAAATAGGGCAAGATTCAGTGATGTAATAATGTAAACATGGGCATTTTATTCAGTTTCAGGAGCAAAAAACCCATAGTAACCAATATTGTTTCTATATACTATATGAAATCTAAACTCCACTGAAAAGGAGTTTGTGATAAATTCTTCTTTACTTTATACTAACTTCTTGCTCTAGAGTCTAAAAAGTCATGAAAGTGAGTTGGATTACAAAATTATTTCATATTTATAGTTTGTGGACCACCTCCCTTATGAGAACAGGATGAGAGAGTTGGGGTTGTTTAACCTGTACGAGAGAAGGCTCTGTGGACGCCTTATAGCAGCCTTCCAGTACTTAGAGGGGGACTACAAGAAAGATGAAGATGGACTCTTTATCCACAAGTGTAGTGATGGGATGAAGGGTAACAGTTTTAAACTGAGAGGGAGTAGATTTAGATTAGATGTAAAGAAGAAATTATTTCTGGTAAGGGTGGTTAGACATGGGAACAGGCTTACCAGAGAAGTTGTGGATGCCCTCTACCTGGAGGTGTTATGATCTAGTGGAAGGTGCCTGTCCTGGGTTCAACTACAATAGGATTAATTTTCATCAGAAGATGGGAGGCAGCCATAACCAGGGTAGACAACCAAAGTAGCCAATGGGATATTTCATACCATACTGACATCCTGCCTGCCATATAAGGGCAGGGGGCTGGCTAGGGTGGGCACGAGGTCCCTGACGAGGTGCCATTGATGCAGAGCTTGTTGGTCAGTGCAGTCTACATCACTCACTTTATATAGTTTTATTGCTATTACTGTTACTACTGTTGCTTCCTATCCTCTTGCACTGTTCTATTAAATTCTCCTTATCTCAACCCACGGGGTTTTGCCTTTTTACTGCCTTTTTCTCCTTCCCATCCGCCTGCAGGGAGAGGGGGTAGTGTGAATGAGTGGCCTCATGGTGCTCAGCTCCCAGCTAGGTCTAAACCATGATAGTGCCCGTGGCAGGGGTGTTGGACCTTATAGATAATCTTAAAGATAACCTTTAAATCCCTTCCAACCCAAACCATTCTATGGTTCATTCTATGGTTCTGTTACCTACTGTCATTTATGCTTATGCGAGACAGCTGCTACAATAAGACAGGTCTGGCTTAGTAGTGGGATTATGCATGTCTTTTGCTAACATAGCTGTTATTTTCTAGTACATATAATGGTAATATATTATCTTCTACATATTCTATTCTGCTTCAAACATGTATATATTATATATATAAACTGTGTATACTATACGTTCATCAGTATGTAATATACAGAGAGGCACTGTTTATATTTTTCATGTATAAATGTATGTACGTATACTCACACATACATATATAGCATAGTTTTCATTGTTAGCATGAAAATGTATTGTTATTCATAGTGGGACAAATCAGCAATTTCTCACTCAGGCAAATTTTTATTACACAGAATCACAGAATGTCAAGGGCTGGAAGGGACCTCAAAAGATCATCCAGTCCAATCCCCCTGCCAGAGCAGGATCACCTAGAGCAGGTCACACAGGAATGCGTCCAGTTGGGTTTTGAATATCTCCAGAGAGGGAGGCTCCACAACCCCCCTGGGCAGCCTGTTCCAGTGTCTGTCACCCTCACA
>JANIJG010022483.1:42589-65191 GCA_024611175.1 Megaceryle torquata
GGGACGCCTCTCAACTAGATCAGGGTACACAA
Organism: Megaceryle torquata; assembly: GCA_024611175.1. Taxonomy (NCBI): domain Eukaryota; kingdom Metazoa; phylum Chordata; class Aves; order Coraciiformes; family Cerylidae; genus Megaceryle; species Megaceryle torquata. Next base: position 42,622 of record JANIJG010022483.1, read on the forward strand.
GGCTCTGTCCAGCTTGGCCTTGAACACCTCCAGGGAGGGGGCAGCGTCAGACTTAATGAGACCTTACCCTGAAGATTGCCATATGTATCCAGACAAATATTACTGTACTTCCTTAAGATTCTTTAAAAAATGTAAAAGTCCATGAGCAAATGATGGAATGGGGAAAAAAAATGTTAAGGCTACCATCTAAGTTTTATTCCTTTTTTACACATTTGAAATTATTTTCTTCAGTTCTTGAGAAAACAGATTGTCTACAGTCATTTCATATGCTAGAAGTTTGTAAGAGGAATCATTAACACTTTATTTTGAGAAAGATTATGACACCAAATTCAGATTTTCCAACAGGGATGTTATTCTGCTATATTATTCAAGCTGATTTAATGAGCTCCAACACTATTTTTCATGCCAAGACTTGAGTTTGGATTCGGTTTCATCTGCAAGAGCTGGTAATGTGTATAACAAATAAAGCACTGTAAATAAATTTCATACACCAACTTTTTTTTTTGGTGATAACAGTATCAAGTATTGCAGTAAGGGGAATGCCAAGTCAGGTCATAGCAGCCCAGATGAAAGCTCCCCAGTGAGCTCCCCTTTGCATGACCTTTCAGAATCTGATAGATTTCTTATAGCTTTTTTTATACCTATATTCTATAAGTCAAACTGGTAAGATATGTGGAAAAAAAATGAAAGAGAATTTAGTCTGTTCTTTAAAAAAAAGTTGGAAGTAAAAGATTTTTTTTCTTCCAAACCAAAAATAATAAAAAAGTTTAGGGACTTAAAAAAAAAAAAAAAAAAAAAAAAAAAGCCCTAAAACCAAAAGGAACTACAGAACTACAGCTTCATGCAAATAAAGTTTAACAAAGTGTGATGATAAGTCCTAACATTTCTTCCTCCATAACTAAATCTTATTCCCTGGGTGAATCATGCAGCATCTGGGATTAAAAAAGAAGCACCAAGGTCTGTGAAATACCTTGGGAAGCCAATGTACATTCATATATGCTCTTCCTGCTTTTCCTCAGATGTCCCCTCCCAGTAGGACGAGGAGATCCTTACTGCACAAACTTTTTATTGGCAATTTAATTCTGAACCCCTTTTGAGGATGTCTTTATTCATTTACAGATCTCATGTACCCAGCCTGAGCCTTTCTGTGCTATTCCTCGCAGTGTGTCTTTTAGGGGTCAGGCTCATTTCTGTGACACTGCTTAGAGATTTTTCACAGGAAAACTGTCTGCCTTAGCTCTGTGGTGTTATCAATGCTTAGGATATTGTGTAAAAAAGGTGTGATTTGTACTTTAGGTTTTTGTATTTGTCTTGAAATCTCATTGAATTGTTTAGATGCTGTTCAGTTAGTTGGAAAACCTTTTGTGAATCCCTGTTTGGAGTCTAGATATTTCTACAGGGCTACCTATGATCTGGTAACAGTTGTGCTGCTTATTTAGTAGACTACACCTACTTGATAACATGGGCAGGAAAGCTATGCATTTGACTTACTTGAACACAGAGTTAAAGTGATATTCTAAAAAAATTAATTACTGACACAAAGCCTCTTTGATTAGATAATTGTGTCCCCTCTTGGTGCCAGATTTATCCTGTGTTGTTTAGTAGTGAAAAGAGGAAGACCTCAGGGAGTCTGGCAGACTTCCTTCTCAGAGCTCTTTTATTTGCATCTACAGCCCAATTCCCTGGTACAAATCAGAAATTTCCTGTGTATCCAGCAATAGAAAGCTGGAGAAGAGGATCCAGTTACACCACCAACTGGCAAGATACCCTTCCCAAGCTGTCCATCCAAGAGGCCACTTGGACTGCACAAGAGAAAACTTTTAGTGATGCTACAGAAGCATCACCGGAAAACAATTGACTGGCACTTTTCCCCCACGCTTTTTTTTTTTTTTCAAATACGAAGATATCACTGTGAAATATGGTACTGTTACAGACCTGAGACATCTGTGCAGGAAGTAGGAGAGGAGCTGAATTTGCTAGCTGTATAGTATATATCAGAACATTTAGGTTCCCAGATTAAATTGCTACTCCCTCCAAGCCAATGAGTACTGTAAAAAAAGCCAAGCTACCCTCATGATTATTCTTAAATAATGGAATGAGGTCCTCCATGACATGGATATAATTTCCACTGATTACATTCTGAGCTTGGTGTTAGCATTGGTTTTGCATTTGGGGTTTGACATACAGTGAGCCCCTACAGCATGCTACCAAGAATAGGAATAAATTTAGATTTTAATTAACTACTGAGGTTTGATAGACTTCCCATTAGAAGTTAGTGACAAAGAGTCTAATCGTATCTCCACCTGAATTAAATAATTTCTTCTCTGAAGCAGATGTAAATGTAGAGGAAGGTTTGCACAGTCTGGAGAGTTTCCTGAAGCTAGTTTGTGCCACATTTAACTCTCTCTTCAGAAAATAACATAAGAAAATAGCTAACTTCACTCAAGTAGGCTTCTTTGCTGTTCTTCCTTTTGAAGTAAAACAACCAGCCATCCCTAGTCCCTGATTTTATAAATAATAATTACTGTCTTAGGATTTAAAATTCTACTCAGTAAGGTGGGAATTAACACAGACAGAAGGTATAATAGATAAAAAAAATCAAGAACTGACTAAGATAGGTTTGTTTTGGCAAAAGTCATGAAAGAGTGAAAATACCATTTTCAGAAGAAGAATGGAACTAGTCCCCAGGTCTGGGATGAAACAGTTCCACTGATGATAGTCCTATTAGGCAGCGGTCTCACTCGTTCTATCTTTAGCTGAATTTAACATTGAATGTCAGCCTCCCCAGCTGAGACGACAGCTTGACTTTGGGAGTGTAGACACTTCATGTTTCTATCACATTTTTTTTCTCACTGTTCAGCTACACCCCCAGAGAAATTTTTGAAAAGTAAAGAACAAAACATAAGGATTTTTGACTGTAGAGGTTAGGTTTGTTTTCACACTCAAGAAAATGCTAGGAAGATGCATGTGCTTGCAAAAATAATTAATGGTTGGTAGAAAACACACACTTCTCATCTCTTTGTGTGGGCTACCTTTTTTTGGTTTGGGGTGCTCTACATTTCAGTGAAATATGAGACTAATGGACAGCAGGGCAAGGTCAGGAATGGGTATTAAAGGCCACTGTTATCACATTAACTGATCAGAAGAGCTAGAATTAAGATCAGACAGGAATAATTCTAAAAACTTTGCTGCCTTCTTTCTCCTTTACCTAAACTAATCACAGAAGCAGTAGTCTTCCCTATTCTGAACTATTTATAAATATCAGTACAGGTATTAAAGCCTTGGAGATATTGGCTACATCACTTGAACTTGCTTAATTCTGCAAGTTCAACTCTGTTAATATACGTTATAAAAACAAAACTGTTTACTCACAATTGAGAGTTCTATATAATTTTTTTGCGATCTTAAGATGAAAGTCTTCCTTCTCCCCAAATATGGGAAGAGAATCATTCTGTCTCCCAAAAGTGGTTAGTGATTATTCTTGTGCTCTTTTTTTTACATGCCTTAAAAAAGTCTTGTTTTCATGAAAACTTTTCCTTTCTATGAATCTCACTTTGTATAAATTTAGCACATGTTCCTGGCTCAAAAAGGGTTCGTTGGTCTAGTTACAGGAAACAAAAAGTTACTGGTTATAGGAAACAAAACTATTTGTCCCCTGTGCCTCTGCCTTTCACATGCTGTAAAATGAAGGTTGCATTGTTTACAGTTTTGCAGGCTGATGGTCAGCCAGCCTTGTGTGGATTAGACCTGTAGGATGGTGTGTGTAATTTTGGAAGCCAAGCCAGGCTTCAGTTCACAAATAAGCTATTAAAAGCATGAAGGCTGGCCTGAAAGTAGATGTTACTATTGGAAGACAGTGGGGAATAACACAGGGATATATCAGTGTGTTTCTTCTGTCTAAATTATATATGCTCTTTTACCTCTTTTCTTTGTTCAGTTGGGCATAATGGCCTTGTCTTTACTACATTTAACAATAACATAATCTGGAAAGGTCAGGAAGATGAATATTATATACCCTGTTGGTAGCAGTGGGCTCAGATGAATGAAAATAGATACAGACTTTACAGCTTCTGACAAGGAAGGAACTTTTCATCATCCTTACCAGTAATTAGGTAGAAGGCTTCTCTTACTTTGACCATCTTTACTTGTTTGTTGAGGGTAATGATAACTGGTATAAAATAATGAAAGTATTTTGCAGTGATGGTTTACATTCACAGTCTTTTTTTTTTTTCTTAAGTGGGAATTGTGAAAAGGTGTAGCTCTTGTAGGAATAAGCAGAATTTGAAAAATGAGAGCAGCCCTGCAGAAGTCTGTCTGCAAGATATAGCCTATTGGAGGTAGGGTGTATGATCAGATTGCATCACACAAGTCATTTTTATACTGGATATATTCAAAAGAGTGAAGGAAACTTTTACTGTATCTGGGAAAAAAATCTGAATGTTTAAAAATTTGATATTAGTTAAAATCTTGAAGTCATTACTTAGGAGTTTGGACTTAAAGTTTACCTTTTCCCAAATGAAGACTAGAGGCCAGAACCTCACCTGCTATAAACTGGCATAGCTCCACTGAAGTTAAACAGACATGTCTGAAACAGATGAGGAGATGATGGCTGCTTTTAGAATGGAGCCTGATGCTTATTCTTACCACTTGTCTTTTGTATTTACTTTTTTTACTTATTTTTTTCTTTTTATTTTTAACTTCAAATAATTTTCAAGCATTAAATAAAGTTTCTCTTTTAGGTATTTTGGAGTGTATTGGTAAGAAGTATGCAGATATATCACCCTGCATATCAGAAATAGAATGCTTAAGCCATTTATTACCTAAAGTATTTTGTGGTCAAAGGGGAGAAAGGACTGCAATTTTCTGTGTGGACGTCAGGAGTACTGTACAGAGGAGTCTAGTGTATCTATTAATCTCATCCAAAGAAGCAGACAGTGAAGAGGTTCAATTCTGTGACAGCCTAACCATTAACAGCATCCCAAACTTGATTTTATTTCTTCACTTTTTTGGTCTGAAAACATTGTGGCTAAGATTTATTATGTCATTGTCATCTCTGCCTTTCCTCCATCTCATCTGTATTCTTTACAGAGCCTATAAACATGGGCTGTCAGCAAGCTAAACCTGTCAGATTTCCACTACCCCCCTCCTCTGTCTGCTGCTATGCTGCCCGAGAAACAGCCCTGCATGCTGCACCCTCACTATGATTCTCATCATCACATCTCATTCATCACTGTGACTCCAAACTCAGCTCACAACATTAGAAAAAAGGTCAGGGATATGAAAGGAAAAGAGAAATAAACAACTACCCAGCGGAAGCAGTTGAGCTACAGGAGACGTGGGAGGTAAGATCGGAGCCAATTTCTCTGCCAGCAGCTGTACTAGGCATAAAGTACTTGCTATACAAGTTCTAAGTGTTTTAAGCTGGAGGGTTGTGTAGGGGTTTCCTGCAGCTTCCTGGTTTATTTCCCAGCACAGAATCATAGTGAAAGCATAAAAAACCTCCATTAATGATGGAAATGTTTAAAACTTTTTATAACTGGAGTAAAGAAGATTGATTGCTGAGCAACTAAAAACTAATTTCATGCAAGATTTGGGCTTGAGAATTCAGTAAACATCCTTCTAGTGATGAAAGAACAAGTCCTGTGTTGACTTTATGAGACAAACTTTAAGAAGCTTTTGATTAGGGATGGGGGAAATTTTGTATGGAGGGAAAAAAAAAATTTATATGAAGCAGTAATATGAATTTAAGTGATATCTGCTTCTTCCTATGTGCTATACTGTCAGTGTAGTTAGGTGTAATTTATGTTAAAAATTACTCTGGCTTAATGATATCCCTTCTCCTTTCTCCTCACGGCTGCTTTGACAATTTATCACTGAGCAGGTTTGTTTTCTTGGTCAGGAATTACATTTTTTGACTCTATGCCATTTTTTTTCAAGCTTGGCACTTTTCATTATACATCGAAAGAGATCTTAACTCTTTCCTTATTTGCATTTTGAAAACCTATATTTAAAATATTTATGCAATATCATGCCAGTAATTTCTTTCTCTCAGAAAATAAGGAAAATAAGTGAAACTGATGAACCTAAAATAGAAAACTTGAAAAACTCTGTTCAGAAGAGGTTGATACAAAAACATTAGCTTGTGCAATCGTATTGTTTTTTTCTCACAAATAATAGTCAGCTTATAAAGATTTTAGTTTACAGCTTTATTTATGTTTGCCTTAATTAGTTAACAATTTGATATGACCTGTGTTTATGACACATTGCCTAGCAAGAATGACGACTTTGGTCAAATATTTGAGAATACAAATAGCTTCATTGACTACTAATCTTAAAAAAAAAGTAATTCAGACTGTGCTTTATGTGAGCACACATCGTTTATGTTCTAACCTTTTTTAATATGCTTCTGTCCAGCTCATGGTAAAAGCTGGGGTTTATGCTTTATGTGTTATTTAAGCTAAATAGAGAAGGTAAGTAACCTGATTATTTGATACTTTTCAGTAAACAACAACAACAAAAAAGTAAAAGGCCCCTAGTGAAATTATCAGGCAAATGATAAAACGTAATGCATACAATGATTTAGAAGTGACATGGAAATTTTATGGAGAATGATTCACATGATATCCATTAAACGCAGTCCATTGGATGCAACCTCTAAACCCCTCTGCCACTGGCTGTTGAAAGGTGAGAAGGAATCCTGCCCTACTTTTTGGGTGTTTCTCATTCTTTTTGAAGCATTTGTTATCTTGCTGAAGCTGAAGACAAAATACTGGAGCTCTTGGTCCAAAACACTGTAGCACATCTTACAGAGTTACCTGTGGGTGTTTGAAAGACACGTTTCAGTGTACCTGTTTAAGAGTCTATAACTGTAAAACAATTAGGAAATATATGAGTGTCTCTTCACAAACTACAGTGAACTGTAGCAATAGCAATGGCAGTGGCAGTATGAAAATGATGATCTTACTGATGAAAGAAAATACAGTAGAGAGTAAGAGCAGAAAAATAAAGTAAGTTGTGATAAGAAAATGGGAATATTTTAGAAAATAAAGAGGTGAGAAATAACAATCTTGAAAGAGTTTAACTTGTAAAATAATACAAATAGGGATGTTATCTACCACATCACTGTAAATATAATCCAGATTGGGTGGAGGGTGAAAGGAGGAAGAAGAGTCCAGAACCCAGTACATCCTTCTTTATTGATATACACAGAAGAAGCAAACTCCTAGCCAGTTTATCTGCTGGCATCAAATGATATTGCTTCAGTTATCTTGATCAATACCAGATGAAAATGAGGTACAAAAGAAAGATTACTTTGCACTGAGATATCAAGTGTTCTTTTATGTTTCTTTATCAGAGTAAACTACTATATTGAACTTGGCAGGCTGAATCTGATAAATACTTCAAACTTAAAGTCACGTCTTGGAAAAATAAATGGGTATTTCACTTTTGCCTCTTGATTATATAGTAGAGTTTGCATTACATAATACACCACTGTCCACAGAGCTACTGGCTGTTTGCTAGTAAATGTTGTTTAGAGGGCTACAGTAAGCTATGAAAAATTGTCTTTAACTGAAATATGAAAGGCAGCCATTTTAAAATTACAATGCTGAGGACAGAAAGGCAATTTGGAAGGTGATCTCTTTCAGATGACTAATTCATCTCACCAAGCAAAAATCTGTGTTATCATTCCTTATCTAATAAATATCATGAATGTTATATGGCAGAACTTGCCTACTTGTAGTTCCTCACAATCACCAAACCTAGACTTGTTTTGCCAGCTTATAAATCAGATTCCTGTAACACAGATATGTAAGGGTTGTTTGTTTGTTTTTTTTTTTTTAACTCCTGTACTTCTTAAGGAGGATTATTTTAGGTGCATAGACTTCACTGTCCGTGCTTTGCAGCTCAACAGACTGAAATCAATAGTGTGTAGACTAAGATAGATTTGCAAAATGAACAAAATCATTCCTTTGTTACAGATCATTGAAATAGAAATCCACTGTTAAGATAGCTGAATACAGAATTTTATGACACACTCAGAGAGCTCTTGAATTTGTTTAAAAAGGGTCACGATGACTTCATTCCATTGGTAGAGTTCAGGTTCAGGTTTGTATATTGGGACTGACAGTTTATAATGCTTGGAGTGCACTCAAGTCAACATTTGCAACATAAAAAGGATGCACTGATCTAATGATTGACATGGCCACTGACCTCTCTTTATTTTCTGGCAATGTTTACTTCACATTTGACACAACTTTAAAAAAGAATTACTTGCTATATGGAATTAGGGAAAACAATGAAACACATACAGATTTCAGGAACTGTTAGTACACTTATTTTTCAGATAGGATTATCTTTCTGGGATTCCTAAGTAGTCTATTCTTCTATTCCAAACTCTGTGCATTTTATTAAGACCTCTTCAAAATGTAAAGAGGGTCCAAACATTGTCATGCTTAAGAAGTGTTTAATCTTGATTAATGGTGCATAGCAAATGAAGTAGGATCTTATGTTCATTCATTTGGTGCTCTCTGTAATGCTGTTTATTTAAAAGGTGTGGTTCTAGTCCAACCACTGAGTATATTTGGATATTAAATTTTATTTTTGCTTTTACTTGTCCCTACAAAGTTGCCATGATTCATCAAGAATTCAGAGTTCTCTTGTATGTCTCTTGAAGGAAATCACTGTCTAATATCAACAGTGTGTACATGCTTTGGTTGTGCAGCTTAGCTTTTTTTTTCCCCCCTTCCAGCTGAGGCTAACCAAACATTCAAACAAAATTAGCCTGTTACAAACTTCTTCCATGAAGATGAACAAAGTTATAATTTAGGAAATAATGTGCTCTTTTTCATAGCTATATTACTTTGTTTTTTAAATGTCAATGTTTGAAATGGTTTAAAGTCATTCATGAGAGACCAGAATAGAGTATTAAATGTATTTTGTTTCTACTTTGTTTCATATGCTGACATATGAAGATGTATAGCAGTGCTTGACATTTTATTTTCTTGAGGTCATAGCAGGTAATATTTTTAAAGAAGCCTAGTGCTAGATTTATTTTAATGTTGCACCCCAAAATACTACTTAAAAAAGATATGTCATTATTTCATATAAAACTCAGGGATTAATTAGAATTAGAATTAATTAGAATTATAAAGAAAAGAGAGTGAGAATAAGTACAACAATTTTTTTGAAAGTACAGACAGGTCATTTTATGCTTAGTCTTACAAGAATTATGCAAAACAATTGAAATGCAAACTGCTCACTACATTATGCATTATATTCATTATTGGTTACTGTAGTTAATATGTTCTTGGCATTCTATTACCCATTTCAATAATGGGATATAATGAGATCTCTTTTTAATGCACCAGGTGTGCAAAGTGTATTATTCAGGATTTCTCAGACAACCACTGGAATCTAGTCAACACTGAGATATGCTTTCTAATAACCGGAGATAATCAGCACCCTGGTGTGTTACTGTTGTGGTTTAACCTCAGCTGGCAACTAAGCACCACACAGCCAATTGCTCTCTCCTTCTCCATCCGGGTGGAGGAGAGAATTGGAAGGGTAGAAGAGAAAACTTGTGGGTTGAGGTAAAGACAGTTTAATAGATAAAGCAAAAGCTACTACACAAGCAGAGCAAAACAAGGAATTCATTCACTACTTCCCATCAGCAGGCTGGTGTTCAGACATGCCTAGGAAAGCAGGGCTACATCACGTATAACAATTATGTAGGAAGACAAAGACCATCACTCCAAACATTGCCTCCACTTCCTTCTTCTTCCCCTAGCTTTATATACTGAGCATGATGTCATATAGTTTGGAATATCCCTTTGGTCAGTTGGGGTCAGCTGTCCCACCTGTGTCTCCTCCCAACATCTTGGGAACCCCTACTTGCAAGTGGGGTCAGAAGAAGAAAAGGCCTTCACTCTGTGTAAACACTGCAACAGCATCCCTGTATTATCAAATCCAATTACAAATCCAAAACACAGCCTCATACCAGCTACTACAAAGAAAATTAACTGTATCCCAACCAAAACCAGAACAGCAACTTACAACAATCCTATACCACATGGGAAACCTTTTATCATGTGCAGTGGAGAAAACAGACAATTAATGTGAACTGTTTAGTCCCCTAAGGAGAATATCCCACCTACTGTGTGTCTTGAAGATTTTAGAATTAGAGTCCTTCCTGTTTCCTTTTCTGGGGCTTTAAATGTGCAGCTGATGACATCTGTATTCCCAGGAATGGACAAAATATTCTCATTATCTCTCTCTGTTCAAATATAGCTAAATATGAATATTAACTCTCACTTTAATCAGTGAGAAGCAGAAGAGATAGCTCTAAGCCAATACAGTTACACTGTCAGATCTGATTTCAACAACAAAGATTGTCCTTTAGTTTAAAAAAATCTGTCATGTCCAAAGTAATTCAACTTTTGTTTTAATTGGGCAGATCAGGAATTTATTCTTGATGTATCTGTTGCTATGGCACAGATTTCAAGAAACAGTACACCAGCCTTACCACTACCATCTCCAATGCATGGGTAGTGACAAAACTTGACTGGATGTAACAGTCTTAATCTACCAACCATTTTCCTGATTAGTAAATTCTGTGTCAAGCAACTTCTTTGTTTGAGAAACCTCTATTCTCTTAAGGATTATCAGACATATAGTTATTATTTATGACATAAGGACTGCAAAATAGAGCAATTTTGAAACATCAGCTTATTTAAAATACTTTTTTTAACCTTACCATTTCTAAGTTACAGTTTCTAAGCATTATTTTAATGTTACTGAACAGTATATTTTTATTTTTATATTTGTTTTATGTTACTGCTGCAACCATGGATTAACACATGAAAATTATTAAAAAGACCTCCTAATAGTATTTTAGAGTATTGCTTCTCCAGAGACATTCTGAAATAATAGATAAAAATAAAATCCACCATTGTCCAAAGCCTGTTCATTTGTATGTATCCAGGGTTTTTCATTAGTAATGATTTGTTTCTGAAATTGCTTGTTCCTACCTTTTTTTTTTCTGGATATTCAAGCTAACTGTAATAAAAATGAGCTGGACTCAAATAATGCAATATCAGTAGAAGTATTTTCAATTTTCAAACTCCCTTTATTTTTACTTAGAGTCATTTGTGAGTTAGAGGGGAAAGTTTCCTACAGGAAATTTATTTACTTTTTTATCAGCTGTTATTAAAGGGAAAGTGTAAGACAAGAACCATAAAACTGTATAATATTTAAAATTTAGGATTCTGTAACATATTAGAACTATCAAAAAGATAGTGATATGAAAAGATGAAAGAAAATTATAAACTTCTCAATTTGGTGCTTTTTAGCTTGTTTTTAAGAAGTTCTGGTAAGGGGGAAAATAGAAATGGATGCTTTCCTTTGAAATATTTAGATAGTATTAAAACCATTGCATTTTTGATGGGGAAAAAAAAAATGACACCACTGTTTTATTTTCAACTGTTTCTCTGGATGGAATAACTGTTAACAGTGGTACAGGCATGTCTACTTCAGAGCCTGCATGACTTGCAGAATCTTTTCATAGTGAGCACATGAATAGAAGAAAGACAGTGGGATTCCAGAGTTTAGATTAAGCTTCCATAGTTGGAAAAAATCCCTGGTTTTCAGTGTGGGAAAAAAAAAAATCTTACAAATATAAATATGATAACAGGAAGGATCATTTATCATTTAATTGTCAGAGACCTTAACTGTAAGAAATAAAAATTTTTAACTTTTTAAACTTTTGTTAAAATATTTTTAAATAATAATAAAAATAATGCTACCTATTAATGTAAAAAATGCCATATTTTTATGAATTTGGATTTTAGAAATGCATATTCTTACTCACTAGATTGAGTTTTATTTTAATTAGCCTACAGATTAGTATTAAATGCCCACTTTTTCTCCTGTGCTTTTCCAAATCTCCAAGTTTAGAAATATTTCCTACAACAACATACTAACGTATGTTTCTTCACTGAAGAGCATAATCTTATTTAAGGATTTCACTTTACTTTTTTATTTTATGGTTAACATCCTTTAATAGTCTTTACACTTGGAGTCTGAATTTTCTCCTCTTTAAACCAAGAGAAATCCAAGTGAAAGCATTAGCTAGAGCCATTTTTACTCACTCACTCATCTATGTCCAAATTCAAATTCTGACTGTGAGCCTTAGGCATGCTCTTGTTTCTTACTTCTCCTCCCAAACAGATGGCTTTTTGGCTTCTCTTTATTTATTTCCTTTTATTCCTTCTTTTGTCCTTTGCTATCTTATGCTCATCTCATAACAATTAATCCCAGCATAAATACCAAGGTAAACCTACTTGCTTATTATTTGGATTGAAATTAGAAGACTGGGGTTGTTTTGGTGTTGGGGTTTTTTTCTGCAAATTGCCCTACATGATATGTGTTTGTAAAATATTGTTAGGTTACTCTGACAGGGTTAGATGAAGGTACCCATCCAGTTTTCAACTATTTTGGTAATTACTTAACCAGATACAAGATTAAGTCTGAGATTAAAAATATATGGGTTCAACTCTCCAATCCACCAGTAAAACTTTGCATTTTAAGTTTTACGTTATGAAAGGAAACAACATTTTAATTATGTTAGGTATTAATATGTAATATCACTGGTCCTTCTGCCAGAAGAAGAATGTAACTAAATGCATCTTAAAGAAGTGCCTTCTGTTTAGGAATCTTGTTGGTGAAGAAGTGATTGATCTAACAGTATAGTCTAATAATTCTTGCATAAAGTTGAGTATATTTATCTGTATGAAATTATATGGACAAGGTGTTGAGAACTTTGATTTTCAGCCAATAAGGCACTTTGACAAATGGCTAACTCTTCAGCTATCTCCAAATTTGCTAAAAGTTTTGTTTAAACACTCATGCCATAATCCACCTATAAATTGCTAACTCCTAAAGCAGTATTGACAGAAAAGGAAAGTAATTCTTCTCTGTAGTATGGATAATCTATTCATAAGTGCTGTGATATCATCTGAACTTTAGCAGCATAACCATACCAAATGAGGAATCTATAAATATATCAGCCTAATCTATTGGTATTGTCAATTTTATAATTATAAGGGAAATAATGATTCATATTTCAAAATTATCCCACTTTTCTACTTTTTAACTCTGTGGAAAGACTTTGTGAAGAACCTCATGGTGCTTTCAGTCAGTCCCATTCTGACCTAGTGCATAAATAATCATACAGCCATTATTACGTAATGTTTGGTTTGGGTTTTTTTCTCTAAATGTCTGTCTTCCCATTTTTGCCCTGCCTCTCTCGATGATGATCATGCATAGTTTACTAGAATACATACTTATTTAACAGGTTTCTGTAACTTTGAAATGTAATACTTCTCCATATATTTGTAGTTTTGTAGTGTAGTACACATATCACTGATGTAATAAACCATTATGCCATTGCTGGTCCATTCTAAATGCTCTCTGCTCTCTGCATTGCCACAAACATTGTCTACTGCACAGAACTGATACTGCCTGACAAGTTGCACTACAATTTCTGGAGAGACTAGAGTAGCAAATATATAATGTCGGTCGTGCTAATGTTCTTGAAATGATTGATAAGTTTTTAATTATAAATCAAATTTTAATTTAGTTACTCTGTTCACCCAAGTATATCTTATGAAATTTAATTTATGAAATATTAATGCATGGTATAATTGAGTTTCCAGTGCTTGTAGATTTGGTTTCTTGAGAACACAGAGTAGATCCTTTCATAATGACTAGTTTTATAATCACAAACTTAGTCCCATAAAAAGGTATGCAGGAAACTTCTCCTCTAATGGTATTACTTGTAATGGAGTGATGACATGAAGAAAAGTTATTATGTTTGGGGTCTTGCTGCACAAAATCTTTCGGTGTGCTAGTCTTGAGAGCACCGAAATCATCAACAGCATCTGTTTATTAAGCACTGTGATTCTGTTTCTCCTCTTAGGCACTGTGAATCATAAGTAACTAGATGGAAGGGTGAGAGTGAAGGCAGTTAAAATCATCTGGTCTAGGCAACCTCTGTATTATTTAATTTTCCTTACTAAGCATAGATAACAGATCCTGTTTTCCCTGATATGCCTTTTAGGTTCAGTTTGAATAACACTTTGCCTGCATTCAGTTTGATTATTGTGGTCAGTCCTCACTGGGCTTAAGAACATGTATGTGTTTGCATGGTTGGTAGATGGCTTTATAGCCATTTAATTACATTTATTTCTGACTTTCTGTAGAAGAATGGGAAATAGCAAGCCTCCGTCAATATATTGTTGGTAATGTTTAACTTTCTTCTGTTTTCTAAAATTTCTGTGGTATTTAGCATCAAAAAACCCCAGAAAGTTCATGATTATGCTGGATCTTCATGTCTTTATTACTTTAGCCTATGGTATGAATGCCTTTTTAATTAAGTATCTACCCCATTGGCCAAAGTAACTGTAGGCAAGTCATTTTACTAAATATAATATGTTGAATAATACATGCTTCATGAAAATGTTTTCTTGGAATGGTTCCTGTGTGTCACAAAATATTGCAAAATATACATTCTTTTCCTAAGTTGAATGTGCTGTCTGCTGGTTTCACTGCTTAATTAGAAACTATGATTACAGTGAGTACACAAATAGCACTGTGGCTATTTGCATTTGTTATTACACAATTAATTATCTCATTTTTTAAATCACTTTTCATCCTAAACTGGAAAAAAATTAGGGACAAACTTTGTTAACAATAAATAAACATCTGTTATTCCATTACTACAAGCAATAAATTCACCATTTAAGAGAGAATATCAGTTTATAATCTAGGTAGTTAAACAGTGTTACCTTTGTAGTAGAACAGGCACTGAAAAGAAACTTGTGGATTTTCACATCAGCTTTTGAATAGTAAGGGAACTCTGAGCAGAAGGGGTTATGTTGAACTGGGGAGCAGAGGGGGTTGACTGAGTTTGGCTAAAAGTTTATTTCTGATATTCTGTCTGCTAGAGACAGTTTGGGTTTCTCCTTGCAGATTTTTCTTATTGCAGCCTGGACTTTTAAAGAGACTAATTCAAAGTGGTTTTCCTCATTATATTAAGTAACTGAATGATTATGTGGCTCTGTATACCTGGGACTTTTTTTTTTTAATGTATGCGTTTCAGGTGAATAGTAATGAATATCTTTTCATCATCGATGAACTCCTAGTTATTTCTTGTTGGGGAGCTAAAGATGTGATAACTCTCCTGGGATTCCTACTTGAATTTGTTTACAATCATTCAAGGTAAAGATTACAGAGTCAGACTTTCAGTCATAAGTTCCAGTAATATTAGAAAAATTCCACAAACATATTTTTTCTTAGGAAACTGTATAGTCAAAGCATGATATATACATGGGTTTGTTCCTTTTGGAATGAGTGTTATCCATGTACAGGAGATTAATATTATGTGTTCCAACATTCACAATTAATTGCTTTTATATGAAATTAAATTAGCACTGTAGAACCCTAATAAAGTTAAATACTTCTTTGGACACTACTATTGGACAAAATGTACAAATCATAATAGTTAATGTACCAGAGATGATAAAGATGGAACAGTAGCTGTAATTGGAAAAATCCTTCAGCTATCCTTCCTCACACTGTCTTCTACCCTTTTATTCCCTAATGTTGACACTGGTATTTGTAAAAATAAATGTTATCACTATGACTTTGTAAAGTTACTAAAAATCCTGCTGTTCAAGTAAATGTTCAGAGAGTCAAATCTCAGATTTCTACAAGTTTAAATACCTTTAGTTCTTTTATCTGAGGAGTCCTAGCAGATGTAACTATATAGGGGAAATTTTAGAAAATAAAAATTCATATCCTATTACCCGTTATCTAGGTGATCCTGCTCTATCTAGGTCATCCTGCTCTGGAAGGGGGCTTGGATTAGATCATTAGAGGTCCTTTCCAACCCCTGACAGTCTGTGGTTCTAATTCTCTTGGAGTAGACTTTTAAAGAGAAAATACACAACTCTGCTTTTTAAAGAAAACAAATATACAAAACCATTCCTTCTTCTCAGCTCTTCCTATTTCTGCTTACTTTTTTGGTCTTGTTTCTACTTATTTTAACACTCATGCTCAATGCTGTACTCTAACAGACATGTTGGGAAAGTTTACCACAGAAAACATGGGCACGAAATATTGGGAAAAATTAGGTTTTTTAAAGCTGCTTCCAGGCAGGGAGCAATTTCTCTTCTTTCCAGGAGATTCCTATTGGTCCACACTTTCATCAGTCTTTTGTGTCTTTTATGGTGCTAACAGGTAAAATACAGAGAGACGTGGAAAAAAATATTTTCTAGCAGGTAGGAAATTATCACCTGGTAGCCAGCTAGTAGAAGGATGCTTCTGTGTTCATGCATTTGTGTGTGTGAATGTGTGTGTTTAATGGGTTGTTCCTTCTTTAAAAAAAAAATAAATAAATAAAATTCACTGTTTATTACCTATAGTTTTCAGAATTACAAAAAAATCAAAGCAACTTAAACTAAGAAGTAATCTTTCAAAAAAGCAACTCCAACTGTGTCTCAGGAGTATCTTTTACAAAAACTTCCTCTTTATGAGGTTCTCATTGCAGTGCCAGTCTCAGCCCTAAGTGAGTCTCACAGGGGTAGCACTGCTTACATGATTTCCAAACTTCCATTTTTAGTGCCAGTTTGAAAGCAGGACACACTGGGACATATTTTGAGATATCATTTAGTGCCTGCTTGATGGGACTGGAGTAATTCTGAATTTATCATTCCCCAAACACTGAATACATTTTGAATCTCTAATGCTAGTTTTATTAGAACAGAAATTGGAAGCATGAACTTTTAAAAGTAGAGAAATCAGAACATGACAGAAAGCTTAGAGGATTTGCAAACAGAAATTTCTCTTGCCTTCTATGTGTTTGCAGAGTTCTCTCGTACTCCAGGCTTGCTATTAGTCCAAGTTCTGAGACTGGATTAGGGCAAGTATATCTTGTTCGTCCTTCAAAAGAGACTAACTCCTATCTTGGAGGTCTGAATATTTGAATATCCCCTTTTCTTCCCAACTGTGTGATCTCACAAGGCAGCATTTTTACTGTCCAATAAGCTCCTCGTTCATCTGCACAGCAGAGAACCTCTCAGGCACTGAGGCATCCTTGCTGCTTGCACGAAGGAGTAGTCTCCTTTCCTCACAAGGCTCCTCCTGATCAAAAACACAAAACAACACTCCTCCTGCCCAGAACTGGGCTTTTGAAGGAATGGGGCACTGTAGTTTACTGTGAATAAATTAAGCAGATTCCACTCTCATTACCATCTGAAATCAAAGGCCAGATGTGCTCAGAAACAGGTTTGCAAGAAACAGATTTGCTCAGAAACAAGTTTGTATCGTAACTTGAATGGATAGGGAGAGGGAAGCAAGCTAAATATTTCCTAATTACAGGTTGGGCATTTTGTGAAGAGACATAATTTATGTTGCTACCTATGTCTTCCTGGTAGGCAAAACAGTCTGCCTTTGTGATTTCTAAATAGTATTTGATGATGTTTGCCCAGTAAATGATACTTGTTTGATGCTGCTCATGCTGTAAGTGTACACAGTGCCTAAATCAATGTCTTGGGTAGAGAGCAATACCCTCAAAAAGAGGACTAGCAGAAGGTAAGTACCGTATGTGCTGCCATTTCTGATATAGTCACTGGTCTCTGGGAGGTATGACTGAACAAAGTTTTCTAGGGAGGTCTTCATAGAGTCTAACCAACTTCATGGATAGAAAGCAGGATTCACATAGCCTGTGCTTTTCTACCCTTCAGACTCCTTGCTTTGTTCTTCTGCATCCCTGCCATAATGTAGCCTTGAGTATTAATTCCAAATGCAAAGTGCTTGGTCTGACTTTTTTAGCATTTTGCAGAAAAACTGCTAATTACATTGGCTGTGGGCTGCTACTGCTGTGCTGCTGCTATGTTACAGTTTGTCTCTTGTGCTCTCATTTGCTCCTCTTCTTATTTGCCTGAAATGAAAGGATTCATTTAATGGAATGTATTTACCTGAAGAATTATAGTTTGGTCCCTTGGCCTTAAGGCTGGTTGGAGGCTTTTGGCACCAAATCAGTTTCAGCAGATTGCAGCTGCCTGTTCTTGTTGTATAAGGTTGTCAGTTGCAGTTTATAGTCTGCGTGGAGCAACTAATCTCTCTGTAAAGGACAGAGCTGGGTTGCTGTATAGTATACATTACATCTCATGCCAGCTGGAAAGATTACTAGGGACTCTGGAAGCTTTTTTTTTTTTCAAGTAAGGACTTTTACTTAGTTTCTATATGTAGTTTTTTTCTTCTCTCGATTATCTCTGAGCAACAGGCTTGAAAAGTGTTAAGAAGATTAAATGAATAAATGAAAAAGGAGACCAGCGGGATTTTTTTTTTAATTCACTCCAGAACAGGACAGAACAACTGGAAAGAGATGCAGCATTGATCTATGTCTAAACATCATTCCATCCTACAACTAACCCATAAAGGATGGAACAATTGCAGATGTATATCATTGACATCACAGCTGCATGACTGTAGGATTGTTTAGAAAGATATGATGGGGAAGAAATGCCTCTCTGGGTCTTCTTCATAGATGATTATTTGCGAATTTAAAAGTTAAATCAGCTATGTTAAATAAAAGTTATAAGAGAAGTAAGTACACTGGAGATTTAATCAATTTCTTCTATTTGCAGGTGAATGTGAAAATGAGAGAGTGCAATATATTTTAGGTGGATTGAAACTGCTTCATAACAAAAAATTAAGAACAACTGAAAATGAAATGCAGTGAAAGCACTTTTTAATATTTCGTTTTCTCATGTGATATTTGTAATAGCTGAAAAGTAGTGAATTGCTAGCTTAGATTCATACACACTTGCAATAACACATAGGGGTATTAAGTCGGAACTCACGTCCATGTAATGTAATATTCTGTCTCAGACAGTGATCAAATGGGAAGGCCTAGAGAAAAGAAAGTGATTGTCCCTTTGTACTTGGCAGTGGTGAGGTTGCACATTGAATACAGTGTTCAGTCTTGGGCCACTCACAAGAATGACACAGAGGTGCCAGGAGTGTGTCCAAACAAGAACAACAAAGCTGGTAAAGGGTCTAGAGGACAAGTCTGAGGAACAGCTGAGGGAATGAGCATTATTTAGCCTGGAGAAAATGAGGCTCATGGGAGACCTTACTGCTCTTTACAACTACCTGAAAAGAGCTTATAGCAAGGTGGACATTGGGCTGTTCTCCTAAGTAACAAGTGACAGGATGAGAGTTAACAGCCTCAGGTTGCACAAGGGGACATTTATATTGGACATCAGGAAAAAAAATTATTCATTTACATGGTTATTGAGCCCTGGAATAGGCTGCCCAGGGAAGTGGTTCAGACACCATCCCTGAGGATATGTAGATGCTTAGGGACGTGGTTTAGTTGTGGACTTGGCAGTGCTAGGTTGACGGTTGGACTCGGTCTTTTCCAATGTAAATGATTCTATGGTATTCTATTCTCAGGTCAGGGACTCTTGATAGGAACATTTTATCTATGTATTTAGCAACCATCTGTGGATTTGTATTCCATGAACTTTTCAAGTCTCCCTTGGACCCCCTGTGAAACATAGGCAATCAAATATGCTTTGGCAAGAAGTTCCACAGTTCAGCCATCTGTTTTGAGCCTGGCTCTTCCTAGCTTAGTTTCTTATCCCTAGCTCTTCTTTTGAACAAGTACCTCTGACCACCTCTGCTTTCTTGTTACTTGATTTTATAAAATTTTACCACAACTCTCAGTCTTTTCCAGGCTTCAGAGATCAAACTCACTCAGGCATTCAACATAGGGCAGGCATTTTACCTCTTTGCTCATCTCCAGTCCCTTGAGATGTAGAAGGAGGAGGGTCCAGAAATGCACACAGTATGGAAGAAGCAGATGGACCACAGATTTATACAGTGGCATGGTGAAATGGAGCAGAGTGCATTTTCTGAACTGCCTATACATTTCAGAAAGCTTCCAATAGTTTTGTGAGTTAATGCAGGCAGAATTTCTGCTCTAGAACAGGATCCTTTTTTATGTGTCTGAATTGCCAACTAGGATAATCTCTCAAATGGCCTGTGGTGCAGGATGGTCCAAAGAAACTAGCCTTGGTGTACCAAAGACAAGCCCAAAATAAAGCAAGGGATCTTGAATGTCTGTGTGTGCTTGTGGCTTCATTAGATTTAAAGCAGGTCTATATAAAAATATAGTCACTTATACGTGGCTTAATTATTGTTCCCTCATTTTGAAGATCTCATTTTCATTATGCTCAGAGGTTTTTTTTTTAAAAAAAGGGCAGTCTGCCTCCATGACAGAGTAGTGATTTGATAGCAAAAATATTCTAGGTAAAATACGAAAAAAAGTTTTTAATTTTGCTTAGAGATTTCTGTAATTTGATAATTTTTTCTGGGGTTCAAGGTTTTTTACATTGGTTGAAGACCTGGGTCAATAAATTCAAGTTAAATTGACTTTGTAGCAGTAAAATTACCATTAAAATAGTAATTGTTAATGATTCTGCAAGTACTTTTGCTGACTGCATGGAACAGGAAAAGTTTGAGCCTAGAGTGTATTTAGTAGTTTTATGTGTAATTTCAACCAAAAGTAGAGCAATTTAAAATTGTTGGAACAAACCTGATGAGGTAGGATCTCTTTTGTACGAATGTGAGCCAATTACACAATTGACAATACTATGGTAAAAGAAAGACAACAGATTGCTCTTTATAAGGAAACCTTTCCAATGCAGCCAGTGAAGGTCTTTTTAACACAGTAGAAAAAAATCTTGCTCCTAAGTTGTCAGGTATGTAAAACAAAAGCTGAACAAAGTCCTTTTGTTTCAGAAGTATCCAGAAAGGGTCAGTTGGAGTGGAAAGTATTCTCCAAGCTTTTGAACACCTTTTGTGCATTCCACTATTGTACATTCAGTGCTAACATTGATTTTGCATTTCCTTTGCTTGGGTTTTTGTTTTGGTTTGGGGTTTTTTTGTTGGTTTTTTTTTTGGTCCTAGAAAGAAATACTACTTTAAAGCAGGAGGAAGATATTTAGTACATTTAGGAGACATTCTTTATGGCAATTTGTTGCCTTTGATCTTAAATGACAACAGGTGCACGAACATTCTTAATATACAAAACAGCTTACAAATTCACTGTAACATCCATAATGTTCCTATCCCTTCTGACATAATTTGTTTTAGTTATTAAATGATCCTATACTTTGGATGAATGTTGCAGTTCAGAGAATATCAAAGAATAAACTCAGGTCAACAATTAACCTTTCAATAAGTAGGAATGTCTAAAGAAAGGGAAATCAAAAGGAGAGATGATGAGATGACAGATTGATTTCCATTAATTTTTTTTTAACCTGATTTTCATTATTGTAATTTCTTTAAGCCAAAGTCCATAACTGAGTAGTGGATTTTATGGAAATCTCTCTACTTATTAAGAATTAAACACTTGGTTTGACTTTAGCTGTGGATATAGGATACTCCTAAATCCAGTAATATATTTTGGGCTGATCTCAAGGACTCAGCACAGGCAAAAATGTTTTTCTTGCTTGCTTAGAACAAGAGAACAATAAAATAAAATAAAATAAAGCATAGAGAAATAATTATTATAATAATAATTAACCAAAGGATCCGTTTTTACAGGCTAAATGTTATGCTGCTAACTTATGAAGAGATAGTTTATAAGCAGAGATTACTAAAACAGCACATTCAGCAGATAAATAT
Organism: Megaceryle torquata; assembly: GCA_024611175.1. NCBI lineage: Eukaryota > Metazoa > Chordata > Aves > Coraciiformes > Cerylidae > Megaceryle > Megaceryle torquata. The sequence goes on from JANIJG010022483.1 coordinate 64,378, forward strand.
GGTTCAAGTACTTTTTTTTTTTTTAATTACAGTCTGTTGAAATCCATAAAATCCTTAAACCTAATTCACTTATTAGCCAGAGATTAATAAGACCATAATGTTATTTGTATTGTTACACTTAACTTAAGCAGCACACAATGTGTTTACATAGACACTAAACAACTAAACAATTTCTTCTTAAAAAAGTTTTATGAAACCATTTGTAAATAGCTGCAGCAAAGTAAGGCTTGGTGGATCCATCAGCACAGTATTAGTTTTATCTGCATGTCATAAAAATACAGGTACTTTTTTTAGTGGAACCTGATAACTTTCTTAAAAAGAGAACAGAGTTGGTATAATTAGGAAAGAAAGGACAACCAGACTGTTGGGGATATATCAGCACTATAAAGTTTGTATGACTGGTTACTATATGAAGCTTTAATTAACCATTGACCAGAATGAACATTTTAATGATCACTTATGTATTGTGATGTACAATATGCAGAACCGCTCAAGTCATCATATAGAAATGCAGAGAGTCAACATATAGAATCCAGAGGGTCAAATTCCCATTAGTTATAGTGACTGCTCTTCAGCTACATTTATTATGTAATGTAGGGTTATTGAATTTATGAAGCCAACTGAGAATAAAATGTGAAATATTTTGTAGGTTATGGAAATGCTGCAATGAGTTTACATCTTCATCCTAAAATGATAACTTTTAGTTAGAGGGGAAAAAAAAAAAGGGGGGGGGGGGGGGGCAGAATAAAAATCTTTCAAGCTAAACCAGCTGCATCAGACTAGATGCAAGTCTTCTGTGTCATTGGCCATGTGT
>JANIJG010022484.1:0-50050 GCA_024611175.1 Megaceryle torquata
ATCTATCTATCTATCTATCTATCTATCTATCTATCTATCTATCTATCTATCTATCTATCTATCTATCCATTAGACCACAGCCTCAAAAAAATGAGGGCAGAAAGCAGTCACTGGTGCTGCAACCCACTGCTCCTTTTTGACCGAGTCCCTATCAGCCAGAGGGAGAGCTTGGACAGTCTGCTCTGACACTGGTCCTTACGGTGAAGAATTAGGAGATTCAAGGCACAGCCACATTTCTTCACGTTTCCTTCTCCCACAGTTGTAATTAACAATGAGGGCACTTTCTCTGCACATAGCTATTCTAAAACTACTGGCGAATGACCCGAGGGGCTGCTTTTTGAGCAAGCAAGGGAAGAGTGTCACTGGCGTGGAATCCACACGCTTACTGCAGTGCTCTGGAGCTACTCTAGTGCTCTGGCTCTCTCCAGGGTGGGAAAGACAAGTGCTCCCATAACTTGATGGCTCCATCCCAGCCTGGGAATAGGAAAACTTTATTGAAATCCCCTGTTCATCCTTCTGCTGTTGTATTTTTAACTCTTCTCACTATACTCAAGGTGGAATAAAGAATCACCATCCACTTTGGGATAAGAAAGTGGCTGATAGCAAATGAGTTAGTTTAGAGACTGAGTGCCCATGACTGAGCCTCCCATGCTTGTCCAACGAAACACTCCAACACTTAAGGACCAGCTGACATGGCATAGGCAAACCTCTGTCATTAATCCTGGGGTCCTTGCAGACCTCCACAAGCCCTTAGCCAGCACAGTGGGAACTGCTACTGCATTGTGATGGCAGAAACCAAAAACCAGCAGTGCAGGGGTGAAAAGGTGTAAGAGCTTGGGGACTATGAAAGGGTGGCTTGCTCAGGCTGGGTATCTAAAGTGTCCATTTGCTGCACAGGAGGAATCTGCCTGAAGTTTCAGGGGAGAAAAAAGAAAAAAAAAAAGGAAGAATTTAAAGAGTGCAACAATGGGAAAAATGTGCAAACTCTTCAGCGTAAGCTATCGTGGATTCAGCTCTGGATTACAGAGGTTCGAGAGATCAAAGCAGTAGCAACCAGAAGGGGCAAACCAGAGATAGCGCGCAGATAAAAGAAGAGATGAAAGCCTAAGAAAGCTGGGATAGGAGGCTGATGTTGGTAAATGAGGAACTGGGGTTGGATTAAACTGGTAGTGCTTGATGTGTTGTCTAGTCCCTTTTTTGGCTCCATTGGTTTCTGCAGAACTGAAGCTTTGGGAGTTGGGCAGGGTGAGGAGGACAAACAATATTTCCATTTTTTGTCCTTGCCAAGAAAAGTTTCTGTCTGGGAATCATCTCTGGGCTGCCCGTGGAAGGCTGCAGGGAGGTGGGACAGAAGGCATCCTCCTGCGGATAAAGCTCAGCGCAGGGAGACAGTGGACACAGACTGAGCTGTGCTGCAGGCTCCTCAGGAGTCACCCTGGTGGGACACCCACCTACGCTTTGTCTTAGTGTTTGTGCAGAGGCCCAGCTGATCCACGGCACTTCCTTACACCCTGGTGGCAGGCGTGGGTCTGGCCCGTGGGCAAAAGGGGTCTGTTTGAATCTAATCAGTTATCTCTGGGATTTTTATGTATTTTAATACAAAGCTTTCCTCTTGCCTGGCCTGAGGGGGTAACCCAAACAGTCACATTAGCAAAGCCCATCCTGGTCTCTTGACAGAGGATCAATGATTTAGCCAATGCACCAGGGAGTGGCTGGATCCTCCCACTTCTGCAGCTCCTCAAAGAAAGCTCACCTGGGTGAGCAGGTGGAGATGGTTACTTCCCACAGCTGCCCTATATGAGCTGGGGTTTCAACCTCTCCCTTCTGTGAGACAACCCTCCTGGGTCATCAGCTGGGAGGAGGAGGAAGAAGGTGGAGGAGAGAAGAAAAAAAAAAAAAAAAAAAAAAAGGATAAGAAGGATGAAAGCAAGGGTGCCTTAGAAGAGGCTGTGGAAATGGAACAAGAGTTGTGGGATAGCAAGATGTAGTGAGATGCTCCTGTTGCAGGTCTGACTGGGATGAAGGATTGGACCTTCCTGAGCAGTGGGGACTGAAAGCAAAAGGAGTGAGGGAAAATTACAGACTAATCCTTGCTCCTGGGCCTTGTGCTGTGGGAACCTTTGCAGCCCAGCAGCACAATGTGTTGTGGGTGAGGCTTTGGTGAGGAGGGGGAGCAGGGATTGTTCCTGTGCTCTGAGTTAGTCTGCCTAAAATACATCTGGGGACTGGCTGGGACCTGCATGTGCAAATGAACTGGGGTCAGCTTAGAAAATGAGGTCTAGATGACCCTGTGGCTCTGTGAGGTTGAGCTTGGGGTGGAGGGAGGAGAGATGTGGCCTGGGAATTGTTTGGTTTTGGTTGTTTGGGTTGGTGTTTTTTTGGTGTTTTCTTTTGGTGTGTGTTGGGTTCTTTTTTGGGGGGTGGTGTTTGTTTGTTTTGTTTGGGTTCTTTTGGTTTGGTTTTTTCCAGCCCCCCATGCATGGAGGAATCTCAGCACTGTTCCTTCCCAGCTTCTCTCTGCCCTTGCTGGGGTTCCTAGTGCATCCATCCCTACTGGGCGTGAAAAGCAGGGAGGTGGCTTCCCTGCTGGGTGGTGAGGCCCTGCCTGTGCCGGAGTCACCCCGGATTTGCAGGCTGCACTTGTAAAACCGGAATCCCCCCCGATTTCGTTCGGCGCGCTGCGGCGCGGCACCTCCGCGATCTCCAGCTGCCATCTGCTGGTAAAGGCTCGGGGCCGAGGCCGCAGAGCCAGCTCCTCTCTGCTGCTGCCCTTTCCCCTCCCTGCTGGTGCACGGGCGGAGCACCCCCCGGGCCCAGGGACCTGCCAGCTTCCCAGCCAGGATAAAGCAGCGTGGGAGAGATGGCAAAGAGCTATCTGAGCTGGGGGGACCTTGTTTCAAGGTGTGTGGGTGAAGGGAATCCCACTGTAGCAGCTTGCTGAAGGACAGGGCAGGGTTTAAGCACCACAGGGAGATACTAAACCTGCCTTGGGGAGGCAAGGAAGAGGTGGGAAACAATCTGTTAAAATATGTTTCTGCTGTTTTCTGGTCACCTAGGCACAGAAAAGCACATTTGCAAAAAGTGAAGTGGTTATTGAGAGCGTGGGTCTTTGACTAGTGAGGTTTGGGGCTTGAGGTTGCTTTGGTGTTTTACTTTTAATTCAACTATGCAATTGCAGAGCAGCTCTGCTGCATATTTAACAAAGAAGATATGAGTCGGATGGATCCCCAGTCTATAGAATGAACGCTCACTGTCCCTCACGGTGGGACCTGTAGGTTCGTGGTGCTGTTTGTACCTCCAGCTGGGCTGGAAATACCCTCTCCTGCCTGCAGCCCTACGCTGCAGCTGCCCTTCTTATCTCGGACCTTGTCAGGTATGTCACGTAACACAGTGGCTGTTGTGTGACCTGCCAGCAGGCATCCGTCCCCTCTGCGCACAGCCCAACACGTCGCTCCTTCTGCTTCGGGTTACAGGATAAAGCTGATGGATGTGTGAATGTCCTAGGCAGCAGCAGGCCCTGTGATGCTGTTCCTGCCTTCCCTGCGCAGGACTCTCGTAGGTGGGAGGAGAAAAGCCACAGATCTTGCCAGAAGTGATCTGAGGAATTAATTTCCCTGGTTTCAGATGGGGGATTTCCTGGAGTGATCACAGGGAGGAGGTGGGAAGGGTCTGTTGGTTGTTGAGTGTCACATCCTAGTGGATGCTTTGGTTAACACCAGCTAAATGTGGTAGAGAACTAGCAAATTGAAAATAAATGATGGGGCATAGGAAAAACACCCTACCAGTCCCACCAGTAAATTAAAATTAAAGTGTCAGCTTTAACCCTCATTAGCCAGGAGAGAACCCACAACAGCAGTGTACTCTGACCACCAGAATGGATGTGTGGCACCTCACACCTCCCTCTGACACCAGAGCCTCCTACCCTGGGGTGTACATCTGAAAGAAAGCAGGCTTCATCAGTTTAATTGCTCACAGAAGCTTGTTTCTTGGGGTCTTCTTGGAGACCTATCCGTGGAGCTGCTGCTTGGAAGGCTGCACGTTAAGGAGCAGAGGCTGCACTTGGAGGGGGTGGGTAGTGAAGAGCAGGGCCTCAGCTGAGCACAAGTGTTGGCAAATCTCTTGTGGAACTAACTGGTGAGGCTTAGTGTTTTCCCTAAAGTCCCAGTTTCTGGAGTCATGGGACTGCAGTAGGCATCCCAAATTTCATGCAAATATGAGACTTGCTGCTAGAACTCCTTGTGGTGGAGAGAAGTATAAAAATTCTCCCTCTGGGAAGAGAAACCAGAAGGAACAAAAAAGCTTCACTGCTAAAAAAAGAAAAAGAATCCTCATGATATCTAAGCCAATATCGTTCAATTCTGGCCCCCAACTCAAGAATTTTTAAGGCTTGGAGTTGGCAGTAATGAAACTCCACTGGTGCTTTGGCCAAGAATAAGGGCATTATTTCTTGTGTCCTGGCCAGTGTCCCAAACCAGATGATTCCCTTCCCATGGACCCAAAGCCCTCCCCTGGAACTCCAGCTCTGTAGGGCTCTCGATCATGTTTTGTCCTCAGCTTCTCCAGGGCATCACAAAGCAGGAGCATCCTCCCACACCGAGTCTCATCACGCTGTGCAGGTTGAAGGCAGTAGTTTATCAAGTCTGATGTATTCCTCAGGACACAAGCTGCTCGACTAAGGTATAGGAGTCACAGAAGTCATTATTATCACGGTGAAGATTAGCACTGGGGGTGTTGCTGGAGAATGTCATAGTCTTTCTAGCTCATTCTAATATTTTCTTTGTAGTGCAGCTAGGTTTAAAACTTGACCAAAGAGACTTTTTATTTTTATTTTAGTTTTGTTTTAAGAAATCTCAGCCCTGGAGGGAGCTGTCACTTTGGGATGCTGATTAGCTTTTGCAAGCTGACAGGGAGCCCTTGCTTTCTCTGTAGCAATCCCAAGTTCTTTTGCCTAATCAAGCCAACACTGCAGGCTCTATGTGCAGGAAGTGTAACCCTATCTCACTGCCTGACAACTCCTTCAGTTCCAGATTTTGTTTCCTGAGTCCCCACAAACTGTAACAAATCATTAAGCTTGATTTTTATTTTATTTTTTTCCTCCCCTTCATTCTTTCAGCAACCATTTTGGCTCAGCCTTCCTTTCTGGTTCTTTTCCTTAGGGACAGTAACTCTGAAGACTGTACTCACTTCATATACAGCCTTCTTCCTTAGAGCTTTTCAGCATCTATTTTATCGACTGGTCAAGGGAAATGCAGCATCCTTCAAAAATTCCCCTTTCTAACAAAAAAAAAAAAAAAAAAAAGGGCAGCAGACTTGTATCTTATCTGTCCAGTTTGCTTTGAAAAGTTATCCAACTAGGAATGGATTGACAAGTGTTGTAGAAAGCTCTTGCTGAAGCTAAATAGAGGGCCTTGCAGCTGTAGGGTTTGACTCAAAAGACCTGGATTTCATTTCCAGGTCCATGGAAGTCTGTAACACAGTCACTACAGGGATGTGAACATGAAATGTAATTGTCTTGCATTAAGCCTGTACGTGAAAAGAAATTAGGTGTGTTCAAAGACTACTCGCTGGAAGAAAGAGGAGCTGCTGCCCCGGACTCTTAAGACTGCGTTCAAAAGAGGGTCAGCAGCCAAGCCATGCTGGCGAGGACATCTTCTCTGGGGCCCTGATGCAGATGTGGGGAACAGACACAAAGTGAAGGAGATGCATATGAGGGAGGGGAAGGAAGGAGCACAAAAGATCACGGGGAAGACTTGTAACTTTAGTAAAAGCCTTGCAGATCTTTGGGGAGAAAACACCATCTGGGAAGAAACCTTTTTTTGATTTCTTTTATTGGATTCAATGTTTCTAAACAAGTGGGTCTACACCAGACTTCACCTCCTGGTGAGAACAACTGCCAAACCCCAAATGTTGCCTAATCTGTCACAAAGGAGAATGTCCTTATCCTGCCTCCTAACTCTAAAATGAAGCATCTAATTCTTCCATGCCATTTTTTTCCCTGACAAAAAGAAGGATTTTCCAAGTAGTCACCAAGTGAAGATGGATCAAGCTGCCAATGCCTGTCTGAATCTGCACTTCCAAAACATCCAGACTATTGATGTCAGTGGTTTTGTTATGGGGCATTTTCTTTTGAAATGAGCCACACAGTGAAAATGTAACTTTTTATTAGTGGGTATGGAGTGCCTTTTTTTACAGAGCACACATCAAAATCATTCGGCAAAGACCATTTTCTTCCCCACTGTATGATCTGTGAAAGGGTTGAGCACAGGCATACCAGGAAACAGAGAGAGGTACCTTATTCCCTGCCAGGAGCTTTCCAGGTAGTGATGCACCACCTCCAGTTTTACTATCCTTGGCCTAAGTTCCTCGCAATTCTCAGGCAATGGATTGCAGGAGAACATCAAAGGAAACCGGTTGTTCCTGTAGTACCCACCCAACAAGCCCTTTGCAGGGTCTGTGCATCAGCCCCTTAACTGCTTTGCTGTGGAGCATTACTGTCCCAGGCAGCATGACTTGCCTTCTCCCTCCTGCCCTCCCTCTTGGCTGGCTGTCCTCTTCAGAGGCACCTGGAGAGGATAAAGCAGGGTGGGCAAGTTCTTACCGCAGCTCCTCCATCTCTTTTGCTTGTTGATTCATTGTTACTGAATCCTTGCCTTGCTAATGGTCACAGCTCACAACAGCATCACCGTGAACGTGCTAATTCACAGCTTAGACTGTAGGGTTTATGTGGCTTCCACTTCCTTGGTGTTTCTCGGACCATCCTTTCATTTGTACCCCAAACCAAAGCCATCTTTCCAGAGAAGCAATACTCAGAGTCCTGATACAAACTACAAGTAGATTTCTTTGTGTTTTGAATTTATTAAAAATGCTCTTATAAAAAGATTTATTCCCAGGGCTTCTACCCAGGCTTGTGCATGGATCTGGTAGAGACATTATGTAATAGCTAAATCTTCATTAGTTATATGTTTGCTTTGTGCCTTCATGACAATGATGAAAGCTGTAAATAAGTATATTGTCCCATCTTAACAAGGATAGCATATCCATCAATAAGGACACTTACTCTGCTGAGATCTTTGCAAGGCTGTACAGGGGAGTAAATTAAAGGGAGAACAACATCCTTCATCTAAAGTGTCCTTGTTCTGTCACTTAATGTTTTACCCTCTCTGATATCTTTTAAAGTCTGGCTGTTAGTCAGAAAAGTCACTCAGTAAATGTGACATATTTTATCCAGCCAAAGTCTACTCGGTCCTAGAATGATTTTTCTAGACAGCCAAGACTAGAAGCGTGACTTGAAACTCCTGCTGTGGTTTCTTGCCTTAGTTTCCCAGCGGTCACAGAAGTCTCCCCGTGGGGTGCGTACGGATGGAAGGGGTGACCAGAGGAGCTGTGGCAGCTCAGCTGAATGGGGAAGCACAAACCCTCGTTCAGGGTGGCAGCTGAGTTGTTTGGGTAAAGGCCGTTAGTTTCCACTCTCAGTAATCTTCACTTCAGCCTAGACAGGCGGGCTGGCCACACCACACTTACTCCAGAGCATCTCTTCCCACTGGACTTGCTTATTGTGCCAATTAAGTGCAGCAAAATCTATACGCTAACTGGAAACTGCCCTGTATGTCAAGATTATCATTAATCTAGATGCGGTGACAGGGTCCTGGATCCACAGTGCTCAGGTAGGAGCTACGGGTGACCTTTGGGACGGAGGGGGGAAGGGGTGAGTGATGGTCAGTGCCACTTGGTGGGAGAGCCACATGCTCACGGCTCCTGGGGAGGGGAAAGCCCAGCCAAAGCTCATCCCATGTGACACCCCCCCCCGCCTCTGCACCAGCGTTGCACGGCTGGCACAGAGCAAACTCATCCTTCGTGGGACTGTCCCCTGCCCAGGCACAGACAGGAGCAGTCTCTGGTGCAGAGAGCTGTCAGCTTTCCCCACGGTCTGACAGGTGCACAAAGGAGCCTGCCAAGGTACTGAGGTTTGCACTCAAACCATCGCCATCCCTGGCTCTTCCACACGGCGTTTACACCGCTGCCCCCTGCACGGGTACCCCCGACTCCTCCCAGGGTTAAACGAAAAAAAAAAAAAAAATGCAAGGAGACTTGAAGTGATGGACTTGCTCCAGCTTTATGGGACAATCCAGGAGTGAAAAATCAGAGTGTGGCCTGCAGAGGGAAGAAAAGAGCTGTGGTAGCCCCGCCGCAGCTTCCCGGGGGTCTGTTCTTCCCGCTGCCTGTGCCTGCTCCCCACCGCGCTGCTCCTCCGGAGCAGGCTCTCAGCTGAATAACTTGCTTTTAAACATTAAATACATTTAAAGCCCATTCATATCAAACCAAAATTAAACTGCTGGATTTCATTCAAGAGTCATTCCCCCTGAGAAAGGGGCTGAGAAGAAAATAATGGTTAGCTGAATGCCTCACCCATCCAGCATGCAGAAAAAAGCCCCCCAGGAGGTAAGGTGAGAAGTGAGCCTTGGCTATCGCCCTGCCTCATTGCATTGTTATCTGTATATAGGCCAATTTCTCAATCCGTTTCGAAATTTCACTAATTGTCACTGGAGCTATTTGCTGGCAACTGTGAAGTAGCTTTGTAATGAAGAGGAAGTCCATTTGTTCGTTAACATTTGTGAAAATAATTGCCTGTCACTTAACCAAACATCCTTTGCCCCAGAAACTCTTGCTCTTCAGCACATTTTTTTTCTTTTTCTTTTTCTTTTTTTTTTTTTTTAGCTGCACACTTTGAAATTCCACTTATAATTTCCAGTCCCTGAAGGGCTCATTCTCAGCTACTGTGACATGAGTGAGGGAGCACACTCCACAAGAGGACACTAAACGTCCTGTCACTTGTGCTGCAAGGAGAGGAGAGATATTAACAGTGCTGCCAGAGGCCTCTGGCAGGCAGGTTGCAGTTCTGAGCTACTGCTGAAGCTGTGGTTTCACAGGGCTGCTGCTCCTCTGCAGCCTGCCCTTCACCTCTGCTGGGCATCACCATGGAGCTGGGACAGGCCGTGGCTGCAGAGCTCAGTGCCAATGGGCACGCCTCTGGCCAAGGAGCTAAGACTCAGCGGGCAGCCCCATCCCCACCATCTGAGCTCCAGAGGCTGTTTTCTGCCCCCTGTTTGCAAGCCCTGCTCTCAGCCCTCATGCAGGCAAAAGGAAGACCATGTGAGGCTAGGTATGCACCAGGGAGTGAGTCCTGGAGGGTGGAGGAGATGCTTTTTTGGGAGGTAGAGGAGTGATGTCTCAGGAGTGATGTCTCAGGAAGGGAATGAACAGGGAGAGGGTGGAGATCTGTATTCCTCAGCTGAGTTTATCCCCCTGTGCTCATTTTATGAGTACAGCTAACACCTCCACCAGTGCCTGTTCTCGCAGTGGGTGTCACCCCACAACAGCTTTGTCTGCTGTACTCACCGGCCCGCCCCTCCCCACTATGCCCAGTGCTTCCTCTGCTGCCACCACCACTGCTCCCACCACCATGGATAGCCTAAGCCAACCTGTCCCTTACTTTGGGGGAGTAAAATGCTGTTTTGTCTACATGCCCCAGAGGCTTTGAGGTGCTCTGCCTGCTGGGGAAGATGGGCTTGCCCTAGCAGTTAACCAGAGCATCTGAGGTGCTGGAGATAAGTGGGAGTGAAGGAGCTCTGGGAGCCTCCCCCAGAATTCATAGAGACCTGCCCACTTCCACCTGCTGGCCTTATGCTGCTGGAACGTCTTTCACTTCAGTGGCTGCTCATTTATTTGTCAGCTGTGTGGAATTTCTGTTGTTCCCTGGACACATGAATTCCCGGATCCATCCCCAGGGCGAGGAGTGCCACGTCTCCCGGGGTGGATAGCTGGCAATGTTGACTTAAGAGTGCGTGCAGCTGGAGATAAGCTCCCCGCTGCCAGGGCCCGCAGAGCCCTGCACCTTGCACCGCGCTGCTCGCCCGGGGCTCCCGCCGTGGGGCCGGGAGCCAGGCGAGCGTCACGCAACGCTGGCATGTGTCCTCCCCTCGGCTGTGGGCAGGGACGGTGGCCACGTCCCAGGGGGAGCGTGGGACGAGCACACCTCCACAGCTGCCTCTGAGCAGTGGGGAGCTGAACAGCTCCTGCCCGACCGGGACTGAGGGCAGGAGGGACACAAGACTGCTGAGCAGCCAAGAAGGGGACGGCCACGCACACCCTCGAGGTACCTTCCGCGTTTGAGGTGCAGCTGCTGCAATCCTACCCAGTTGCACCAGTGGTGGGGTTGGCCACTACGGCGTGGGATGACCCGGCCAGTGTAGGAACACTGGACAGTGTCCTGCCACCATAAGCCGATGTCATTCTAGTGGCTGTTCAGGGCCATGACAGTTCAGAGCTGCTACAAATGGCTTATTAGATGTATTGACTTTTCAGGGCTGAAAGCTTTCCGGTGTTCGCAAGTGTTAACTGCTGCTGGTGCAGTGCCTTGGGAAGGACTGGGTTGGGCAAGTGCTTTGGGTTGGGCTCCCCATGAGGAGCAGGATTCCTGGTTTGGGAAGGCCAGAGATACTGTCTCTGTTTGCTTCTTGGGCAGGAATGTGATGCGTTTCAAGATTAGGTGACAGTCTTTTTGCCTTTGGGTGCTGTGGTGTTAAAAGTGTGTGGGTGAGTGTAAATCAGCTCTGCGCGGGGACAGCTGCCTGTTTGCACCAGGGGATTTAGGCTTCCAGATATTTAATTTCTGGTAACTGTATTTCAGCTTGTTGAAACAGTTCAGTCTTGAGAAGCCTCTTGTGGATAATGAGACTATGGGGAGGCACTGCTCCCAGAGAGCCTCAGACTGGGGAGCAGGGGTGGACGGGGGCCTCGCGTTAGCAGTGCAGCTAATGAGTGGGTAGGCAGCCAGGATTTACAGGTAAACACTGGGAGAGACTGGGATAAAACAAAATGAGAGACAGATTTTGTTGCCTTCCTCAAAACCAACAAGGAAAGCTCATCTAAAATGTCCCACTAGATATGTCATGGGGTGAGGGACCACAGATGGTGGAGGGTGGGAGAGGCAGGAGACGGTTCTGCTTTGAGGACCAGGAGGACTGCCTGGAGAAGGCTTGTGCCCCACAGCCAGCTCTGTAATGGCTCTGCAAACCCAGCAGGAGCCTTGGGCAACCCTCCCCAAGCTGTCCCAACAAAGGAGCAGAGGGACAACGTGACCCACCCCCTGTGCCCTGATTCAGAGAGCTGGCGGTGTCAGGCTGATGCTGAAGGGTTCCCACCTCATCTCCAGGCCAGGCTGGTGCCTCAGCTGAGGTGTCCTGTCCCCCACTGGCAGGTATGAGGTAGCTGCAGACAGAGATAATGGAGAGATCTTTGAAGCCGTGTCAGAACTTGAGTCCTGGGGGCTGGTACAGTGGTCAGGACCACCACCTATATGTCCCAAGTGTTCTTCCTTTCTTATCATCCATCTGGAGCTCTTCATGATTTGTTTTCAGACAGGCCCCAGGGTGAGCCCTGCTGATCCTGCCAGACTGGCAACCCCAAACCAAAGATGTTCCGAGGACATTAGTCGCAGCCCCTGCTTTTGCCTGCTAGCCCAGCTCAGTGCCCTGTCCTCTCCTGCAGCAGCATCCCCTCTGTAGCAGTGCTCAGGAAACATCCCCAGCATACTTCTGGTTTCTCTGGTGCTACTGCAGGTGTGGAAAGTGTGTAAGGGAACTGACACTATTAGAGGGGCATTCACAGCACTGGGGGCATTCACAGCACTGTGGACACTCAGCAGAAAGGAAGTAGCTTTTCCTCAGCCAGTGGAGAGAGAAGAGACGTATCTCCAGAGGGTGACCTGGACCAGCCATGGTCTGGAGATGTTTGTATTTGTAAGCTAAGGAGGAAGTGGATTCCACAAGCCCCCATGACCTTGAGGGTGGTGTCAGCAGCCAAAATATGTGGGAGGTGAATGCCTTTTAGCATCATTAGGAACCACAGTGAGAGGCCAGGTCTGTGCCCATCTGCCTGTCTCAGGCTCTTGGGTTACAACCATCAGCCGAAGCACCTGCACTGACTGTCCTGGACTCCTGGTGCCTCGGAGCAGAACCCTGGTGCAGGTGGAGTTACAGGTTCTTACTGGCCCCAGCATTAAGAGGTAGAGAAGACCAAGCCATCCTACATGGCTGAGAAATTACTCTGCTGCACCAGGCAGCTGGCAGGACAGGCAGGAGGACCTGCTGTGGTAGGGTACTGTCCCCTTCTGCCTGGCCTTACTGCAAGACAGCTGCGGCTCCTGCTGCCACTGCAGCTTTCCCAGCTCTTGTAGGTGACCCAGCTTTGGCTCTGCTTGTCACACAAGCAGCTTAACCCCTGTGCTGTTGGCCACGTGTGCACTGGAGAGCCTGCCAAGGAATCTCAGCTGTCTCCTTCCCCTCGCTGCTATCTGCAAAGTGCATGTTCAGTGTAACATGTGCTGCCTTGCCTGCTGGCCACCCGCCGTGGCTGTGGGTCTCTCTGCAGCACGGAGCATCCCTGAGCCCAGCACAGGCTGGGGAAGGAGGCAGCACAGGGCTGGACCAAGTGAGGAAAGGGGTGCCCTTGCCTGCAGCTGGTCCTGTCCCTAGGGGGTGGGTGCAGATGCTGCACCCATCCTGCACAGATCAGTGTCCTTGCCATCCAAACCAGGAAGAAAGACCAACTCATCTCTATGGCAGCTCCTCTTAGGAGGAATTTTTCTCTCTAGGATGCTGCGGAAAAATTGATGTGAAAGAGCACTGGGGAACGAGACAGTGTGACACTTACCCATTTGCCATCCCAGTGGCTGTCACCAGCAGGTAACTGGACAGGAGAGACAACCGCTGGTAAAAGCGTGCAGAAGGGATGCATCTGGGAGGGATGCTCACACCACAGAGCCATGGGGAGATCCTCACTGATGAACCATAGAACTAAAGCTCCTCCTAGGAAAACATGAGCCACGCTCCTGCCTGGCTCCTGCTTCCCACTCACACCTCTCCACCCTGTTAATTATTACAAGGGAAGTGATGAAGGCCAACGTGCATCAAAGTCCAGCGTGAGCCAGAAAATCAGCAGTTTGCTTGCAGCCATGAGCCAGCCGACCCCAGCTACCACAGAGCCGCCCACGCTGCCGGGGGACACGACAGTGGCCTTTGGGGTAGCAGACATCATCGTCGTGATTTGTTACTTCATCTTTGTCCTCGCTGTTGGGATATGGGTGAGTACTTGAGATGACTGGGTTTAGGTCTGCCTGAGGTGGACAATCTTTGATCCTTACTGGACTGTACCTCCTGGGTACAAAGGTGCCTGCAAAGGGCATCCTCTGGGCACACCGTTATCCCAGGGCCTATTGAGCAAGTTTAGGGATGACAGTGATCCTCCTGTGGACCCCCACACACATGGGGACAACCAAGGGCTTGTTCCCTGGAAGATGTTGTTTTGGGGTTGATGTCTCCCTCCTGTGCTGCAAAGTAGTCTCATTCCGTGTCTGTGCTCACCTTGAGTAGGGTGAGCCAGTTGACTGAAGTGGTACCCAAGGGAGTAGAACTAGGGTGGTGCATGAGGTGGATGACAGGATGTTTCAGGGCTACTGGGATGGGCATTGAGTCGGACTTGAGGGTGGGTGAATGGAGGAAAACAACTTTATTTTCCTGTGCTTCCAGTCATCAATACGAGCAAGCCGGGGGACCATTGGAGGCTATTTCCTAGCTGGACGATCCATGACTTGGTGGCCTGTGAGTGAAATGCATCCCTCTGTTTCTTGTGCTTTGAAAGCAATTCCAGATGTAAGGAGGACAAGTCTAGGAAGGGGACCCAGTCCATGCATGTTTTGACTGTAGCCTTGAGAAGAAGAGGATCCACCAGAAATCATCGCATGCAGCTCTGCTAATGGGTAACAGTGTGGAGCTATTGTGCCAGAAGGATAGTTCAGCATCTTCAGTTTTTTTCAACTCTCATTTTCTCTGCTGAAATCAGCAATAAAATGTTCACATTGATGGAAGTAAGGGAGTGCTGCCTGACTAGCTGGGTTTGAAACTCTTCAGCCCCATCTCACCAAAGATACCATTGTCCCCAGGCCAAGAGAGCATTAGGTAATCTAGGAATGTGCTATCCAGTAAAAAAGCATTTAGAGACTGAAGAAAAAATAATCCCAAAGCCCAGGACTTTCTGAGCCCTTGCTGTTTAAAGTTGAGATTATTGACTAACGATGTAAAGGATATAAACTTCAAACCACCAAAGTATAAATCTTCACTATGAGGGGGGAAAAAAAATCTATTGAATGCACCTTTTCTTAGGAGTGAGAGGTACATATAAAGATAATTTAAAGTTTGAAAGGAATGAAAACACCACGGGAATAAAGATCCTTCTCAGCCAATGCCAGACTCAAGCACCATATATCTCTCCAGTGAGTCGTGGGTAACGGAATGCACTTCTCAACCAAAACACTGTATTTTTTTATTTTCTTTTCCTTTGGATGTACATTGCCCATAAATTCACCAGGCTAGATTTTCAACCTCTTCCATCAGAGGCACATACATCTCTCTAAAATCTGTTATGTTTTAAATGTTCTTCATACTTCTGTCTCGGCCAAGTGACATTTAATGGAAAAGCTTAGCTTGATGGTTTTCTCTAATTAGGAGGGGAAAAATTGGAAGATACTGGAACATTTGGAACATTTGAAAATGGAACATTTTTTCCCCAACATTATTCTTTTTTCCCTTTTTTAAACAAACAATCAAACAAACAAACAACAAATCAACCCCCAAAACATTCTCATTGCTCTTGGCTCCAACCACAGCTGGCCGCAGAGTCCGTTGGGTACAGGTTGGCTGTTGTCTCTCCTGGCTTTCCATCTGAGGTTCAAAGCAGCCTCTAAAGCTGTTCACTTCTCAGTTTTGTTTGTCAGAGAGCTGCTTCCACCTCTGCAGCTGTCCTGCAGGCTCAGCATCTCATGGCCTTCACCTTGAGTATGCGACCGGATTACATGTTATTTTTTGTTTGTTTTGATTTATTTTTGGTTAGTTGGGATTGTTTGGGTTTTGTTTGTTTTTGTTCTTTACTGGGAGTGCCAGGTTTCTGCTGTGTGTTAGCCCCAGCTGAACCCTGAAATTACATTGCTGCTCCTGTGCGATGGATCTTCTGAATTTCTGTGTCTGATAGTGGTACCATGAAAACAGTTTACATTTCTTGAGAGCACCAGTCCCCACCTCAGTTGCAAATTCGTGTTGCAGCAGCCAGCTCTCTAATCAAGATTTTCCTTAGATGCACAAGAAGTCAGAGCTGTTGGCAGGAACCAGCGTGGGTGTTGATGCCATATTAATGTTTTACCCTGCGCAGAGGTGAGAAGCAGATCAAATTCCAACATTTCTTGTTTCACATGTAGCAGTACTAAGGAAAGGAAAGCTCCTCCTAGGCACTCAGCTAAAAGCAAACTTTCTCTAGAGACAAAAGGGTTTGACTTGTCCTTTGGGGACCTTCTCACTGACCCTGAGAGACAGTTGATGCTGGCAGACAGAAAGGAGGTGAGGCGTTTTGCCAAGTAAAAGTAGTAACAAAGTCAGATAGTCTTTGCCCATTTAGAGCACCTTGGAGCTTGCATTCTTCCAGGGAGGGTGTCAGTGACCCATGGTAGGGACAGCCTACCGTGCCTACAGTTACAGTTAACCCAAGGCATTTGCATTTCCCAGCCTACTGCAGAGCTGAGTATCTTTGAACAAGAGTGTAGACATTTTGCACCAGAGGATAAACACAAGGTATATTTCTAGCATCATCCCCTGATATGGTCCAGGAATCTCCTTCCAAGAGAGCACTGCTGTCACCATGGCTGTGTAAAGCACCACATGCATGGTCAGTGCAAGACTTACAAGAGGCTGGGCTGTCAGCAAGATGTGGAGAGGTAGAGCAAAGGTCAGCAAGAAGGCACATTGCTGGCTAACAAGGGAATGGAGAAATACATCACGTTTCATGGACATGGTGGTATCTGGGGCTGCCACCAGACTTCCCTCATCTCTCTGTATGTCCTGACATAGGTGTGTATCTCAGGAGAACCACTGGCAAAGTGAACGCTGATTCTGAGATCAAGCTTTGTGTTGCAGTGGGGATGGTGGAAGGGAGCAGACACAACCATTTGAAGATATAAAAACAGATTTCCCTAAAAGAAGAAGGAAACTCCAATTCTCCATTAGCACCCAGCTACCTACCTACAAGGAGATGAGGCCCTGGGGCAAGAAAGTGCCTGGCAAAATGCTGGGGCTGATACAGAAGTTCCTCATGGTGACCTTCTGGCTTTTGTGCTTGTGCCGTGTGTTTCAGATTGGAGCATCCCTGATGTCAAGCAATGTGGGCAGTGGCTTATTCATCGGCCTGGCAGGCACTGGAGCAGCTGGAGGCCTTGCTGTTGGGGGCTTTGAATGGAATGTAAGAGTCAATTATTTTGTCAGCTAAGATGTCACTCTTTAGAAAGGGGCTGGGGGTTTGTCTCCAACATCAGATGGTGAGAGTATCAGCAACTACAAGTTCACAAGCCTCAGGAGAGAAGCCTCCAGACATTCAGACAGCCTTAAGAATATGAGATCTTTATTTTAGTTTAAGTGGAATCCACTAAAATTATTAGCTCTTTGACCTTCCCAGAAGCATATGGCCATATTTTTAAGCTTTGGTCTCCACTCACAAAGATTAAAATAAAAGAGAATGAATGTTGAAAAGGTACTTGGATAATTACAGGATTCTGAGTAGAGGGAGTTCAAAAAAAAAAGCATCATTGCTCTTAAACTCAGTGTAAAGCCATGAGAACACTGCACTCACCTGTCAGCTGCCAAAATGTGATGTCTCTGGGGTGAACATCTGGGTGCAAAGGCAAGTCTCATTCTGCCCCATTGGAGTTGCCTGGAAAATTGCCACTGACACCACACAGAGCATGAAACCCAGGCCCTTTTTGTGTGATGCTAATGAAATTTCTCAGCTGCAGTGAGGAGGAGTGAGATTAGTGCCAGCCTCACAATAAACATCACTCACCTAACTCTAAACCTCCTGTCTACATCAGCAGAGACTGCTAATAGTGCCGGATACTTGCCAAGCACAGGCAGGGCCCAGGTTTTTTTCCTGGGCTATCTATTCACTGCACTGTTGGCTGTTGTGTTGTCCTTTTCTAAACCATTAAGATCACCTTTAAGTCCTCTGTGAAGAAACCAGAGCCTGTGTTTAGCATGGAGGACATAGCAGTATCGCTGTGCTTTATGCATATCTCTTCAAGTCACTTTAGAAGCCCATCAAGACAAGAGTGTATGTCAGGGAGAATCTAACTTCGTGAGTTTAGATTAATTTCTCTCAGATTGGAAAAGGACCTCAGATGCCATCATTCTCTCCCTTTATCATGGGACATCATTCAGCTGCAGAGATCATATGAGCATCTGTTACCTAAGCCAGTCTCTGCCACTGCAGGAGCCACGGCTGTTCTCCTGAAACACTCACAATCTCTGCTCACAAGGAACAGTTTTATTTCTGATAACTGAAATATCTGATCAAAGTAAATGCTGGACTAATGTGAGGTACTTGAATGGAATGTAATGGCCTGAGACAACCAGGAGATGAGGTTTGATAATCCAATGGCTTTTATTTATGTTCAAGATCTCCTGTTTGGTTTTTTTTTTGTCTGGATTTTGGAGAAGAAATCGATGGTGGGAGATACTTTTATACCTTTCAAAAGACTCTTTATCTGTGGCAGTGCAACTGAACTGCCCCTTTACCAGTGACAGAAACACATCTACATCAGCCTGCAAGGAGAACATCCCAGCAGAGTCTTGCTGTTGCTTATTTTTATGCTCTGCAGGGACAATCTGCTGCCTCAACCTCATCGCTTGCTAATAAAGCAAGAAACAGATGCTCCCATCCTTCTCTGAATCACTTAACTCTTCACTGCCATGGCATCACTGGTTTCAAAGGCCACCAAATACAACGCCATCTTTCAGAGATCCAGAGCAGCAGAACAGACCATCTTGCCCAAAAGAGCAGGAGAGGGAACAGGATGTGCCACCCATGACAGAGAGACACAGGGCTTAGGAGGATAACTTCAAAAGCTTCTAATTGTACTGTAATAATTCCTCCATTTGTCGTCTCAACTTCTGAACATGGAGAAAAAGTCAGACTGCTTCCCAAATGCCTTGCAGGGTTATATGTCTTTCTGCTTTCTTAGGATATCCACCAAAAGAACAGAGGGAAAGGATGTTCCCCTGTGTTGAATCGTGCCTTTATTTTTTTTGTCTCCTTAACAGGCTACCTGGGCACTTCTGGCTCTTGGCTGGATCTTTGTACCTGTTTACATTGCAGCAGGAGTTGTCACCATGCCCGAGTACCTGCAGAAAAGATTTGGAGGGCAGAGGATACAAATCTACATGTCCGTACTGTCCCTCATTCTCTATATATTCACCAAGATATCCGTATGTATCCAAGTGAACACAACCCTTGTGTCTAGGGCAGGGGTAGGTCATCCTTGTACAATGCAGAGCTGCTCAGAGCTAACTCAGATGTCCTTGAAAGGACCAACTCAGCTACCAGAAACAGGAGCAGTGTTTTAGCATCCTGCTTTGCTCAAGTGAATACCTGCCTCTGTATTGATCATGGAGAGTTATCCCAGGAGAGAGAGCCCTCATTAAAAAGCAATGCACAGTGAGAACATTACAGGGATATGGCAGCTAATTACTAAACAGTAAAAGTACCATAAGCTGTCTGCCTGCTTTTCCTTTGCTATCGGATCAAACCTTAGGCAATATAGACAGGGGAACTGCTGCATTATCCCGTCTGAAGATCTGGCTGCCTTCCTCTTGTAGATGTGAAATGTTCTTAAATTATCATAAATCTGCTGTTGTAGTTGCTGAGTTTTCAGCATTAGGTATGTTATGGTTATTCCTCTCTCTTTCTGTCACTTGTGTTTGTATAAAAAGGGTATGGTGAAAAGGAAGTAGGGTCTGGCTTAAGACAAAACTCAGCATCTTTCCTGGATTGCTTGTAGCATTGTATCCTGCTGGTAGCCAAAAAGCAATGTAAGCTATTGGGTAGTTCCCTTCATTTAAATGCCATTAATAAAGAGGCAGAATTTACTCTCAGAGACTTGCTAATTGCTACCTGTGCCCTTGGAAAGAGAGGACTGTATGTCATAGTCCATTCTAAAGACTGAAAATGTCAGTCTTTTGTCTACAGCTGATTGTCCCATGGCCAGTACAAGTCAGTTTTCTCTAGACCCTACTGAAGTATTTAAATGTCAAGTTGTCTTGGAAGACATTGATTGGAGATGAGGTGCCCATGTGCTTTTTGCAGCTGGCTTCAGGTTCCTGGTCCCAGGCTTATTACATCTCGGGTGCTGGGAGGTGCACTCAGTGGGGTTCCAGGCTGGGAGTATGGGATAGATTTCCTCCTCAGCAGCCAGCTCTTGCCCATGTCATCCACTGTTGTCACCACTGCCTCCAGAAGCTTTGCTTTGTGGGATTGAAGCATTGCCCGGGATGAATTCTTGCAAAGAGGCACTTGAAGCCTCTTTACCCAGGAGGGATAAATGGAAGATCTCTCCTGCAGCAGCACCATGATGTGCACAGCTACACAGTCAACGTAGGCGGCAAAACCAGACCAGTCTTTCAAAATGACCTTCAGCAGAGCAGTATTTGGCAATGCCTTTCAGAGCAGGACCCTGGCCTCAGTCATTGCTGTCTCATCTCAGTGGTTTCTCCTTTGTGCAGCTAATTCAGGCGTGGCTGACGGATGTGGCTGGTGGAGTTTATGGGCATGACAGGTGCTTTCTATTAAGCGATGCTATTGTTTGTAGAGAGCTCATTTAGCGGCTGGCTGGACAGCAGGCAGTTGGTTACAAGAAAGATTTTTCTCCCTGTACTTTTTGCCCAAACATAGGCTAGCAAGCAGGGCATTGCAGAGGCTTCTCTGCTTGCAGAGAAAAACAGAGATCTCATTAAAGGGTGTTGTCAAAGGACTGATCCTGCGTGGCTATGGAGGTGTTTGTGTTTCCTGCTGGGGAGGCAAAACCCAAAAGACAGTGATTTCTGTGGGGCATTGCCAGGGTTTGCCCTGTCTGAGGGTTGCAGAGGCCAGGAGTTGCGCTGGGTGCTTGCTTTAAGGTGCATATTTCAGGCACAACAAATAGAAATCTTGTCCCATCCCTTCTGTCTCCCTCAGCTAACACCTTTACCTTTATCTCACCCCATGCCAGATTTGTAGGTGTTCTTCAAACTGATTTCCCAACATACTCATCTCCCATGTCACCTTCTGCATTTAAATGACCTTATCTATACAATTCCAGGCTTTGCCCTCTTTCTGGTTTCACTCTCTGCCAGTAGGTCCAAACAAAACAAAGCTGATGGGAGTTTCTGTATTTCTAGGGAGGTCCTCAGCAGGTAGAACCTGTTTTCCTGGAGCCATTCTAGTGTGCTGAGCTGCACAAATAGAAAAGCAAGCTGTTGACCTTTACAGATAAATAAATCATGGTACGAGATGTCAGTGATTCTTTAGAGGTCTTTCAAGTAGGAATGTCTACTGGCTGCTAGGCCACCGAGATCTTGGGAAGAACCTGATCTCTACTCTTTGCCCTCCTTTCCCCTCCCGTGTCTGCCTGTGGATACATGGGCTCCTGCTCCCCACAGATGTCTTCACAGCCAGCAGGAGTGACAGTTTCCACCAATCCCTCTCTGTGCCAGTGAGGATTACATGCCGTGAAGACTGCCTGTAAAATAGTCTTTCATTTTGATGACTTTTTAGTCCCTTGGCACAGAACTTTGACTTTTATTCTCCTGCTGCCACAGCTCCCAGATGCTAAGAGTTCTGACCTGGAGGAAAGATTTTCCTTACACAGAGAAGAAGAAGGTTCACAGCCAACAGCCCCATGCTCTCTTCTCTTCTTCACCTTCATGGTGTCCTCCCTCATCAATGCTTTCAGCTGCAGAGGGCTGCGGGCTGCTTTATTAGATTTCACTTACACAAAGCACTACTGATGCCAGGCTGCCCTTGTGTTTTGTTTTTTTTTCATTTCAGACAGACATTTTTTCTGGAGCATTGTTCATCCAAATCTCTTTGGGCTGGAACCTCTACTTGTCTACTGTGGTCTTGCTTGCAGTGACTGCTGTCTACACCATAGCTGGTAAATAGATGATTTTAAAACAAGCATTAGAAGCTGGAGCCTAGGATATACGTTTCCCCTTTCCACCACAGGGGAAAGGGAGCAGGTACTGGTCTGAGGGAGAGGTTCCCCCAGTTGCTGGTAGTATGTGCCTTGTCTCTCCCAGCTGTTGGAGACCTCTCCCCTCCTGGCCCAAGAGAAAATGCTATGGGGGGAACATCACTGTTTTCTAGAGAATTTTCTAACACTACAGAAGGCTCCCAGCAACCTCTGTGCAACCACTGCCTGTATTTGCTCTCTTTTTCCCTCTTTTCCAACATCAGCATCTTTAGACATTGAGATATTGAACTGCCTACAAATCCTCTCATGAATGTGGACGAGTCCCACAGGCTGTTCCTCACAGAAGGACTCATGACAGCTATAGGCTCCTTGGGATCAGCTCAGTGCCAGCTTCTCCCAATGGGTCCATCCTGAAATCACAGGGGTGGGGCCAAGGAAAACCTTTTTCCAGCTGAGGTACCCGTTTCATTGTACATTGTGACACATTCTGCCCGTTGTTGCTGGTTCTCCTGGCAGGTGGTTTAACGGCTGTGATATACACAGATGCACTGCAGACCCTGATCATGGTGCTGGGAGCTTTGGTCCTCATGTTCATAGGTAAGAGGAAGCTGCAGTGGCATCAGACGCTAGTTTAATGGTCCCAAGGTCATTAGACCTTAAGCAGGGTACCTCACTCTTTAATGTATGGTGCAGAAATGAGTTTTAATCCCTCACAGAAGTGGTGCTATCAAAGCTCTCATTTGCCAAGGCATCAGACTTGCTTCACTCTTTGCACTAACTCTGTGGAGGTGAGGTTCTGAATTACTTCACCTCACCAGTTTGGGTTTACCTGGAGTTGCCAAAGAACCTGAAACACTTCATTGCCAGAATCAAATCCAGCTCTCACTGTGCTCATGTAAACTCAGAGTTCTAATTCTGCTGACTTTCCCTGTTGACTTTGGGAGTTACTGTGGATTCATCTGGGCGTAACAGAGCATCATAAAGTAGTAAAAAAGCAACAAGGAACTGACCATCATTAATCTTTGCTTTAAGCCTTCTTGGCAAACAGAAATATAGATGTATCTTGTTTAATGGTATACCATCTTGCTCCAGCTCTTATAAGACTAGATGCTGAGGACATTGTGGGGATTAGGATCATGGAGATTTTCCTGTATTGATGCTCTTCCAGGGCACACTGCTAGAACAACAAGGACTCTGTGCAAAATCCAACTGAGTCCTGTAAAGACATTGACTGCCAAAAGCAAGGGTGGAATGGAAAGAAAGGAGATGTGAGGAAGATAGGAGAAAATAGAAGTAGTCATGAGACTCGGATAAAGAAATAACACCAGACCTTAAACACTGGCTTTTTTTTTTTTCAGGATTTGAAAAGGTTGGCTGGTATGAAGGACTTCAGGAGAAATACAGCACAGCAATACCGAAAATCATAGTCCCAAACACAACCTGTCACCTGCCACGTGCAGATGCCTTTCATTTGTTCAGGGATCCAGTCACAGGAGACATTCCTTGGCCTGGCCTTATATTTGGCCTCTCTGTGCTGGCTCTTTGGTGCTGGTGCACTGACCAGGTAAAGAAAGTGTTTCCTTTTCCAGACAAGCTCTAACACTGTTCTTGACACTCCTCTGTGGATCTGTGAGCTGAAACATGACTGTGTCTCACTGTGCAGGAGTTACTACCTTTTTACTGGTCTAGACCAGAACACCTCACTCCTTCAACCTTCTCAGCAAGCTGCTAATTTTGCACTAAGTGCAGAGACAGGTTATTGTCTTTAGTCTTTATCCCAGTGTGGCTGGTGAGTACCAGGTGTCATTAGCAGGACAAGGATATGAAAATGTGGATCTGGAGCTGGTTCTGCAGTGACTTTGTGTAGACCTCCAGACAAGCCATTCATATTCTCAGAAGTTGGACGTTTCTTATTCCTTTCCATAAGGAAATAAGCAGTAAGTCCTTATTTCTTATTCCTAGAAACAGGGAAAACCGTATTTGTTTCTCAAGACATGATGCTTCTCTGCTTTAAGATGGGAAAATTATAAAAACCACTACTGAACTTTTACCAAAACACCTACAGTCTGCTTCATGCCTTGTCTCTTGCTGCTGTACAGCTGTCATCTCCAGTCCTCAAGGTGGCTTTGTTTCAGCCAAGGACGAAATGATTCCAGTAAAGGAAATTTCCACACTGTCCTCTCCTGTAGCCTGTGCTCTCTCTGAGCTCTGAGCGGTGGCAGCAGGCTGCAGTCAACTGAGATGGGAAAGTTGCCATTGGCTTGCAAAACACCCTGAGATCCTGATGGATGAAAGTCATCCATGAGAATGAGAGATGGCGAGGATGGATCCTGCTCTCTCTCTCTGGTGCTTCTGGTTTACTCTCTGCTCCCTTTCTGCGCTGACTGCAGGTGATAGTCCAGAGGTCTCTCTCTGCCAAAAACCTCTCCCATGCCAAAGGTGGATCAGTGCTGGGAGGATATCTGAAAATCTTCCCGATGTTTTTCATTGTCATGCCAGGAATGATCAGCAGAGCTCTTTACCCAGGTGAGCCTTCCCATGTTCCTTACCCCAGGGCTTTATACTTGCCATGAGCACGAGTATCACACAGGTCCACCAACACTTTTACACTTCACAAATATCTGAAGTCTGCTGTCCTGCAGGTGTATTCGTATAGATTCCTGGTGTAAAGCAGTGTTCCCATGCCCTTGCCCTACCTCCAGTGCTCTCAGTGACACGAGTCACTGGCAGTATCCATATAGAGCATATTTTATCACTGGGGAAATGTAGATCCATGTTGTGGACATATAAGGAGCACTGAGGTTGTTCTTCCAGTCCTATGGATTACTTCCCTAAGGTATTTGGTGAGCGTTTTAGCAATCTACCACACAGATTCATTCCATTCCTGGTGGATTATGTAAACCAGCCCTCCCTGTTTTGTGAAAGAGCAAGCATGTGCCTCCTGTTGTCTCCCAAAGAGCTCTCATTGAGGGTTTCCCACTTTCTGGAAAGAATTACCCCAGTTAGGAGAACCACTCCTGGAGGAAAATTCCTGTCCCCCAAATTTCCTCCAATAGGAGTGAGTCTGCAACATCCTTGGTAACTCAGCTGACAGGTTCATGGAAACAGTCCAGTTCCCACAGACGACAAATCATCAAGGATTACCATTACGTAACATCCAGGAGAGTTATATCTGTACCCTGAATAGAATTGCAAAATGTCATCCTAAAGTTTCACCTTTATTTTATGATGTAAAATGTTCTTCAGCTCCACTCCTTCTAGCTGCACCTTTGAATTTATATGAAATCGTACAAGACATCAAGATCTGTTCCCTTGAATTAAGCAACTTAACTCAACGGGGTTTACACTGACTTCTTGTCATTCTCCTGTCTTCTGCAGATGAAGTGGGCTGTGTGGACCCGGACGTCTGTCAAAGGGTCTGTGGAGCTGCAGTGGGGTGTTCCAACATTGCCTACCCCAAACTCGTGATAGAACTCATGCCTGATGGTGAGAACCGTTACTCTTGTGGAGGTGGGTTCGAGCCATGCTCTGCACAGGGCAATCAGACTGCCCTTATCCATCTTAAGGATGAGGAAAACTTACTGCAATTATCAGATATAGGGATGAAAAAAACAGTGCTGAGAGGCCAAAGGTCTAGTCCTGATTTTCCTTCCCTTCTTGGCTCCCCCAGGGCTCCGGGGTTTGATGATTGCCGTGATGATGGCAGCCTTGATGAGTTCCCTCACCTCCATCTTCAACAGCAGCAGCACACTCTTCGTTATAGACATCTGGCAGCGGATCCGCAAAGAGGCTTCGGAGCAGGAGCTAATGATTGTGGGCAGGTCCTTACATTTCTTTATGTCTTATTGCTCTCATCATCTGTTTTGAGTGCAGCATTTACATTCTTCAGTCTGGACTCACTGAGAAAAATCTGGTCCCTAAAATATGGAGAAGGAACACAGCCTGGGAAAAGAGCTTTACATTTTCCAGCTTCATCTCAGATAGAGCTGGTCAAAGAGAAACAATGAGTGTACCACTGATCTAGGTAGATCATTGCCTATCTCCTCTAAACCATCAATACTGCCTTAAATGTAACTTCTAGATAAAGCCAAAGGTGCTCTGGAGTCGCTGCCACCAGAAGTCTTTAAGAACGTGTTATTTTTGCATCAGTCAGACAGCAGTGATACATTGCAATTACTCTCTTTTTTTTTTTTTTTTTTTTTTTTTTTTTTTTTTTTTCTTTTTTTTTTTTTTTTTTTTTCTTTTCAGGGAAAACCCCAGAGAGCTGGGCCTCCCAGCACTCCATCTCTGTGATAAGTTGTAGTGCCCTTTGCAAGCAAGCTTTGGTACTGCATTAAATAAGGGGAATGTAAAGTTCTCCTCCTTATAGTGGAGTTCAGGCTACATTCTGTATGTTTGTGGGGCCTTTCCTCTCCAGTCACGAGCATGAAGTTCTAAACTTTGCTGTGGGGTGGTAGAAGGGTGCAGACACTCTCATACTCCACCGGTGTAGAGTAGTGGGAGGGGATGTACCCCTTGGTCAGCAATATGGAGAAAGCACTATAACGTACAGTGCAAAGATGAAGGAGGGTTCTGGTAGGCACCTGAGACACCAGGAGCAATTTTAATAAGCACAAATGAGTTGGAATCTGACAAAGGCACTAGACTGAGCATGTTATCTGCTTGGGAAGGTGGCAGAAAGATTTCTTCCACAGGATTCCAGCTCTCTGTCTGTCATGTCTAAGAGCTAGTTCTTTGAAGAACGTGTCACTCTCTAGGACACACCAGATTGAAGAAATTGCCCTGAGCCAGGGCATCATGCTTTTGTGGATCTCTCATGCATGTTGACTGGCAAGTTCTAGCTCAGCTCACTCTGAAATCTATGAAATTAGCTTTGGGAATTGGTTGAACTGACTTTATGGAAGAGAATAATATTTTCCTGTGTACACAGGGAAAGGTTCTTCTTGAGAGTGTTCTGTGGATTTTTTTCCTAGGAAGTTCTAAGTGTGTTTTGCTGCAAAACTTCATTTTCAGGTGGACTCCAAAATTAATACAATTTTATCCTCATCTTCCAGAGTCTTCATCCTCATCCTTGTAGTCATCAGTATTCTCTGGATCCCGATCATTCAGTCAGCCAACAGTGGCAAGCTCTTTGACTACATTCAGTCCATAACCAGCTATCTCGCCCCTCCAATCACAGCTCTCTTCATCCTGGCAATCTTCTGCAAAAGGATTAATGAGCCTGTAAGTGGAATGTTAACAACCAATTGAGATACATATTTAATTTGATAAAATACATAAATAACTCTCCCCTCAGTACGTAGCCTTTGAGACTCTTTAAACTCAAAGCCAGTCCAGCTAAAGCGTGACAATTAGACAGTCTTTTCCTGGCGTGCACTAGTGGATCTTAGCCCAGTCTCTGGTGTACGTGTGTTTGCTTCCAAGAAGCCACTGCAAGTGGTACTTCTTGGCAGTCTCACTTAAAAGTATGAAAGGCGAAGTTGTTTTGCACTTTAGGGATGATATGTCAAAGTCTAGTTTGGAGGCATGTTGCTAGGAGGAGACTCTTGCATTGACTGTGCTCTATCTGCTTCACGTTCAAGGGCAGAAAGAGAAAATGAGGATTTTTACCTGACAACATCCTCCTTTGATTCATGTCAGCGTGGGTTTCCATCAGGCATAAAATGTCTTTGTCTAAGAAAGAGCAGGGAAGGGTAAGGGGAAAGGAAGGGAGAGAGAGAAGGAAAGGGAAAGGGGAAGTGAAAGGGAAAGGGAAAGGAAAGGGGAAAAATTCAACCAAAGGTAACATGCAGTGACCTTTTCTTTACGCTTGCCTTTTCTCAGGGTGCTTTCTGGGGGCTCATGGTTGGGCTAGCTGTTGGTCTTGTTCGGATGATCATCGAGTTTATTTATAGCACACCGTCTTGTGGTGAGGAGGACAGAAGACCTGCTGTGCTAAAGGATTTGCACTACCTCTACTTTGCCCTCATCCTCTGTGTCCTCACTGCAATAGTCATAGTCCTTGTTAGTCTCTGCACGCCACCGATCCCTGAAGAAAAGGTAAGTGACTTGCAGTGGAACCCTTTTCTCAGAGCCACCATTTGGTTTCCAAAATTCTCTGAAATCTGCCCATTTATTTTCCTCCCCTGGTTAAGAAATGGTGTAAAATGCATATGCTGCAAAGAAGCTCTTGCTCCTCAGCTTTCTATTCCCCAGGTTGCATAGTGTTAATGCTTCCTGAGGCACTCGGTGCTTCAAATTGAGTGTGAGTTCCCATGCTGTGCCTGGAGCTGTGCAGACACCACAGCCCATCATAACTGGAGTAGAAAGAAAAGAAGAAGGGGAAAGAGACGAAATCATATTACAGAGCACTGCTGAGGAGGAATTAAATATATCTAATTGTAGCATCTACCCTGTTTCAGCAGAGCCAGCATCAATCTTGCAGGCAAACAAGATTAATATCTTTTGCAACATGGGCATTTAGGAAAATAACATTTTGTCCCGATGTGATCTCAATTACATTTAATAACTTCGAGTCAGGCACAACTTTCTTTTACTTAACACATTAAAATGGTGCAGAGATGGGAGGCTTTATATAATAAAACCTTAAAGCAACTCTTCCCAGCCATGAGTTTTAAAGCAATATAACAAAACTGCCATCTACCTCCAAACAAAGGTTACAGGATAGATTTAAAAGAGCAGGGTTTTTCTCCCCCTGTCTAACTGCATGAGGAAACGAGGGTGAATCATAGAATTTTCTATCTGTTGCTTCCTCATAACTTGTAAAGCATTAACCAGTTCCATCAATGTTTGATGGAATGTTAGTGGTGTCAAAGATACCCAGCTCCTAAAGATTACACGATGCAGGTGCTCAGATGGTGGTGGGGGGAGGTGAGAGTCTGTCTTTGTGTCTGCTTTAAGATTAAAGTCTCAGCTTTTATTAGCTATCAGAGGATCCACATGGGAGAGAGAAATACTGGCAAGGAGGCACCATTAGTTCTGCTGCTTACGTTGTTCACTACTGCTCAGGGGTGGCCAGATGGTTGCCAGCAATTAATTACTGTGGTTTAATGAGTTCCCACTCATCATCTGACCTGTGATAACTAAACATGTGCAGTGCTCCCTGCCCACAGCAATAGCAAGATAAGATGCATTAACATAGCACTGGCAAATAGTGAACATCCTACCAAGAGCTCAGGAAATGAAGAAACTGGCCACAGCACCTACAGGCGTTTTAGTCTGACCTCAGAGCTAGGAAAACATTTAAAGCATGTTTTAGGAGGGGGAGTTTAGGATGAAGATCTACTGTGAAATCATCAGGAAAAGAGAGGTTATGATCCTAAGAGATTCCTTAGAGGAGATTTTTCAGTAGAAATAGGTGGGTTTATAGGTGATGGACTTAAGGAACCTTGTCTGACATATTCTTCAAAGAGCCAATGTTCAGAAAAGGTGGATTCAGACTGGAGGTGGTCGAGGGGGGAAAGCCAATGGGATGGTCAGGGAGGATGGGATTTTGCCTGAAACAGCTCTGTGCAGTTACCCCAGAGGAACAAAGGATGAGGGGTGGTGGCTGGAGCCCCAGGTACATCTGGAGAGCCAGGGAAGGAGGAAAGCTTGCTGAAGGGCAGTTCTAGCCATGAGCAAACACAGGCTGGGCTTTCTGGGAGAAGTTTTTTAAAGACGAATGCTCAGGGTAACTGATAGGCTATGGACCCCACGAAGTGCTGAGTTCAGTGCTTGATGTCTGTATAAGAGACTCTGTTGAAGAAAGTTAATGAGAATTAATGATATTGTCTGTGGCAGTGAGAGGCTGGACAGAGAGACCCAGATCAATCATTTGATGATGGTGATGACCATCCATGTCCTGTATGCCCCCTGCCCTCAGTATCTTCCCACCACAAGTTAAATGTCTGGTTGCCATTCAGTTTCTACTATTTATCCTCACTTTCAGCAGGAAAGGTCTGACCTTGTTCTTCAGAGAACAGCTGAACTGAAGGTGTGTGTTTTAAGCTGTTGTAGGTGCCAACATTCCTGTCTGGCATGAATGTGAGTGGGCAGCATTAAAACCAACACTTCATTTTCCCTCAGTCGGACCCCAGCTTCTGCACTAGACATGAGTGCAGGTGTAGGTTTGAACCATCACTCCAGGTGGCATGATTTCTCACAGCATCCTGCAAAGAGGGCTTCTCTCCTCATCTTGAGTTGGCCTATGGCTGTGCTGAGACAGCTCAAGGACAGAAGGGTATTGGGAAGGAAGGACAGGAGGTAGAAATCATGATGGTTGTGTCAGGCTCTCACCTTTGAGTAGAAACTAGCATCTGAACTTTGTGTTTGGCCATTAGTGACCTCGGGTAGCTGTTTTTTGGCACATAAATGAGCTAACCCGAGGCTGTCCCCATGAGATAGGGAGGGAGGTAGCTGAGGATATCTGAAGCTTTGGTGCTTCCTAGCCCTGTGTGTTGGTCAATTCACTTTATGAGCCTCAGACATTTCCCCCATAAAGATTGTGTGGGGCTGGTTCTGCCAGCCCGTATCTGTGCAGCACTTTGGGATATAATGATGAAAGACATCCCATAAGAGCTAGGAATTACACCGTTTATTTTGTCACTCAAAAGGAAAAGAAAAACAAACCACCAAAGAAAAAGCCAAGGAAAGGTAGTGATAGATCATACTTCAGCAGATGTAAATCAACACAGCTCCATTGCCTTCAAAGACCAGGAACAGCTGTTGAGCACAGTTATGCTGCTTTACACCAGCTGAGGATCTATACTGGACAACTTTAAATATTGAATCTCAATGCTTTTGAGATAGTAAATGGGCAAAAGAAGAAAAGAGATTTGTATCTGATGTTAGAGTGGTACAGCTAATGTGCCTGGCTTTAAATGAATTACAATCTGAGAACTGCAAGCTGTAGCATTTTCTCCTGCTGTTTTGGACACTCTCCCATCCCCGTGGTGATTGATGCTGTGCTGGAAAACAAGTATGCAAGGAATTTGTTTGGTATGCTCCAGAGTTCATATGTCTTCATTGTAGGTAGTCCATATTGTGTCACGCCGTCCTTGAAAACCCTGCAAAAGAGCTTACAATTAAATTTGAGACTGTGAAGCTGAAACACAACTGTCAGGTGCCAGATGGCATTTTGGAACAGAAGGATTTATTTTAGTTTACAAACAACAAAAGAAAAGCTTTGCGGAGTACTTGCAAACTCCCTTGTCCAAGGAGAATGGGAGGGTGAGAAGAGGGAGAGGAGCAGCCCACAAAGCACGAGCAGGTGACCTCTCCCAGGCATCAGGGGTCACCCAGACAGGCTGATGGACTGGTAATTCCACTTGATGTACTCTGGGTCAGCGATGTTTTCCCTGTGTCTTGAGGTCTGGCTTCAGCAGCTCCTTTAGGTGCATAGCCCAAGGAGAGCACCAAGCCCATTTAGGGCTCCCTGGTGGCTACTCCCCACTGCTCTGCCCAGGGGCATGGTGACCTCAGGCAGCAATTCCAAGGTCCAAGCCAGTTCTGCTAACACAGATTCCCCTCAGCAATTCTGCTTGTTTATATCTTTGCTTGCTCCCTCCAGGCATGCAAAATATGTGCCATCATCTGCCTCCCCTATCCCCATCCTTCTGTGAGGCTGTGCCAGGGAAGTGTACCCAGCCCTGTGGTGGGCTCCATGGCCACACCATGCTGCTGGTCTGCCCCAGCACATGTCCTTCTGCTGATGGCAAAGAGGAGAAAGAAGGACCTCAAGGAATTCAGCCAGCCAAAACCCACCATAGGGGAGCTTGAAGCTGGTGTGATGCATCACCGAGGAGCACTCTGAGGTGGTGGTTTGCCTTATCTGGTTATGGTCAAAGCACCAGCTCCTGGGTAGGTCAGTGGGACGGTACATGATGAGGTTACCTGTGTGTCTATGCTGTTTTCAACTGGGAATTGCTGGTGGCTGGCAGAGTCAGTGGTTAAACTCCAACCCTTGCAGATTTTTGCTGCAATGTGAAGAGACAGTGACACATGGGAAGAGGAGGGAAAAGAAAAAAAGTTTTTGGCAATCCTTTAGTACCCTGAAACTTTGCTATGTTTCAGTGACATTTCCTAAGTGATTAAAAAAAAAAAAAAGAATCCTTGAGAAAGATGAGGATCATCAAATCAAAGCAATTTAGCACATCATGACAAGAAAGATTAGCCCTGCCCAGTGCTCATCTTGGTTGAAAATGATTTAAATAAAGCTATAAATCTTCTGGAAATTATGCAACATTTTGTGTCAGCTGGAAACTCCTGCCTAGATCTGTGTGTGTAAAATTCAAATATTAAACTCATGGTACTTTGTAAGTGACCCAGTTGAGACGTTCATTTCCATACGGGCAGAGCAGGGAGGTAGCCACTTGTCAGGCAAATGTGTGACTTTGCCTGACCTGTTGTCACCACTGCAGCTTCGCTGTCCTGGTCCCCTCCTGCAGCTCCTCTGCAGGGCAGATGACAGGCTGGAGCAGGAGCACAGCCCATGGACCTGGGAAGCTGCATTTGAGTGGGATTGATGAGTGTGGTCCTTGATGCCTGGCTTGGCCAGAGTACGCAGAGGTTAGGAAGTGCTGATGCCACCAAGCTGCTGGGTGTGCCATGGTCAGCCAAAGAAGCATCAGGCCTGGCTGAAATTCAAAGACCTGAGCCCCTTGGATGGTTAACCCCACCCCACAGCTGCAAAAGGGCCACTGTGAGGTTTGCAAGACTGATGCCTCCTATGCACTTCCCGTGTCCCGAGGAGGAGACGACTTTCAGGCTTGCCCTAGGATAAGAGTTTCAGATCTCCTGCAAAGCAGAGCTGATACTGCAACCGCAGCAGCCTGTCCAGGACTGATGATCTTTTATGGCTTTCAATGGTTCTTTCACTGAAAGACTGCAGAGAGAGGTAATGTCTTGTATTGGCCCAATAGATACAAGTGGAATTAAAAAACAATGGAAAAAAAGCCAAATCACCACCACCAAAAAAACCCAAAAAACCAAAAACCAAAACCAAACCAAACCAAAGCAAAAGAAAAGGCTTTTGGATGGGAAAATCTTACAGCGTGTGCCCAGAGCTCTATTTTTTCTACATGTAACTACACTTGTTGGTCTAATCTATGGTATAATCCTCCTTGTGGGTTGTGACGTGGTATTTGCCATCGTGGCTCTCTCTGCCCACACAATTGCACTTCTTGAACACATACTTGCAGGTGTGGAGCAGAGACACAACACTGCTTCTTTTCCCACCAAAAGCCCCGAGATGAGCTTGTTTGGAAGTGCGGGCTGCCACTTGGATGGCAGCTTGTCCCAGTTCTGGCGTTTAATGCTCACATTGGCTTTTCTTTTCCTATAAAATTACAGCCGAGATGAGACAGAAGATCCTCCAGTCTCTACCTGCCTTCCACAGAAGTAGCTGCTCAAACACCAGTGTTCCCATGGCCATTTACCTGCATCATGTCCCTGTGGCTGACTGATCTTGCTCTGCTGAGGGTACAAGTGCTGCCTGTGGTTGCTGTATCCAGAGAGGGTTATTTTGGCTTTTTTTTTTTTGTTTTGAATTGCCTTTATTATCCTTCCCTGTTGGAGGGCTGCCATTCATCATTATGTCATGTCAGTCAAGTGAGCTTGGCAAATAGGAAGC
Source organism: Megaceryle torquata (assembly GCA_024611175.1). Classification (NCBI taxonomy): domain Eukaryota; kingdom Metazoa; phylum Chordata; class Aves; order Coraciiformes; family Cerylidae; genus Megaceryle; species Megaceryle torquata. The sequence goes on from JANIJG010022484.1 coordinate 32,712, forward strand.
TTCTTCTTCAACGTCTACTAAAAGGTTACTCCTAGTAGAGACAGGAATGGAACAGGTTAATTAAGAGAACAGAAGGAAAGAAGCTAGATTAATTCACACTTTTTCTCAGCTTTTCAGCTCCTACTGGATGGTACCAGCCTCCTTTTGTAAGATGTGAGCACCCTTGCAGAAGGGAGGCGAGAGAAAGTGGGAGAACAACCATCAGCCCAGACCGGGCCTCTCAGCACCATGTTGGGTCTGTGCCCCCAAAGAAGGAGATGACTGGCATGCCAGTTTGGGACTGGCAGACAATAACCTTTTTGTCCTACTTTCCAGCTCTCTTGCCTGACATGGTGGACAAGACACAGAAAAGCACCTGCCATTGACCTGAAAAACTACAAGAGTGAAGCAGCAGAGATCAATCCAGCCAACGGAGAGAGTGACTTGGTCGAAAGTGCAGATTCAGGCGACAAGGAGGCGGCAGGTAGGGTGGGTGAACCAGCACACTCGTGTGGGTGCACAGCTAAGATCTCGTGCAAGTCCCTCTGAAGCTCATGGGAGGCCGTCTGCTGCGTTCACTGGCAATGGGGCTTGTATTTTCAGGTATTCCAGTTGTAAGGATGTGACAAACGACAGTATTGCAGTTTTTGGGCTTCCCAACACATTTACCATCATGCCATGGTCCTCTGAATGGCTCAGAAGAGCTACCCCCCCCCCCCCCCCCAAAAAAAAAAAAAAAAAAAAAAAAAAAAAAAAACCCACCATTCAGTAAGATGTTTCTCCTCCTCTTCCCTAGAATAAGTAACTTACCCCTGCAAACTACACCAGTCCAGTTCTGCCCATGTCACGGTGTTATTTCATCACTTCAGGTCTGGACACTTAATGGTGTGGTGGACAACTCTGATGGGGGACAGTGGCCACTTACACACAGCCTTCGAGAGGGTGGAGGTCTATGCTGCTGCGACACTGCTCCTCACCCCACTGACAATGGGGCTTTGTGCCATGACACTGCATCTGTTTGTCTGTCTCACCAAGATGCTCTTGAGGAGCTCCATAGCCCTACTGCAGGCCTAACCAGAGCTGCAGCTGCTATTGGCTGCTGTGGAAGTCATGGCAGGCTCTGTAATTTCAACTTTCAGCACATACAAGTGGCATTCCCTCCTGTCCTCCTCATTGTTAGGGGACAAACCTCTTGTGTATGTGCTAGAGATGCCTCCTTCTTACTCCTGTGTGGGTTCTGCCGGCCAAACTCACGCAGTGATGCTCCAACATACACTATCAGAATAGCATCACGGTCCGAAGGGACCATGAGACACTGGGAGCAGACACATGCACTTTGTGGATGTCCTGGGGTAAATCTACAAGCCTCATCTTTCTCATTTACATTATGCCAATAGTATCTTTCATCTTCCCTTAGGATATCAGCCGTGGTTAAAACCTGGACTCAAACTGCTTGAATAGCTGTGTGTCCTACCAAGGGTATTAATAAGAAGGAAGGCAAAGCGTTGAATGAACTGAAAGAGTTGTTAGGAGACAGAACAGTAGCAGAAGATGCTACATAAGCAAGTTCCTTTCAGAGTGGACAGAGGTTTATCCTGCAAATCCACTCAAAACATGCAGCTTTCTGGTTTTGAGCTTAACTTTCCAAGGTTACAGAGCAGAAATCTCAGGAGAAAGGCACATACAAAAGATTTCTTCACTCCTTCCTTTTGCTGGTCCAAAGAACACTGGTGCCAATTACAGCCAAGCTAAACAGAAGTAAATAACTAAAGGAATCTCTTAATTTGTGGTTTTTTCCCCCCAACAGAGTAAGTTTGGGTTTACGTTGAATGCAGCCATTCAGCATTATTTATTATTTATTATCAATTCCTCATTCACTTAACTAGCTCAGATTTTTATAAATAAATGTCTTGGTATTTTGGTAATTAGTAATGATGGGAAAGGAAAAGCAAAACTCAGAAGCTGACAGTTTAATGAGGTTTTTTTTCCTGGGTAACACCTTTTTCAAGGCCTTATGACATTCTGCATTTCAAAAAAAAATCCAAACAAGTTATATTTGGAAAGAAAAGCCAGTGAAATACACACAGCACAGGGCTGACAATTAAAACACATACATCACCCAGCATGTCACGTGTAATAAATAAGCTGAGATATCTCTAAATGGACCATCATGCTGTCAGGAATTTGTGAAAGCGGATGGAACCTGGGTCAGGGAGGAGGGGGAAGAGGTCTGTTAATTAACTAATGAACGATTGTTGTTGCAATCAACCAGCTGTAATCAGGCTGTGCTGTACATGATTGAGACAGAGCTTTCTCTTTCGCCTTCCCACCTCCCATCATCATCTTGCATCTCCCATCCAAGCCCCACTCCAGCCTGGTCAATGCACCTCCAAACTAGTGGAAGCAGGGAAGGAAGAGTCCCAGCTAGATGATAACACACATTTTTTGGTCTGTCTTTCACAACAGCCAAGCCTCCCTGCTGGAAAATGATGTACTTGTGGTTCTGTGGCCTGTCCACTGGCCCTGCACCCGTCCTGTCCCAGGAGGAGAGAGCTGCCCTGGCACAGAGACTCACCAGCATCAAGGAAAAGCCACTGTGGAAGACAGTTTGCAATGTTAATGCTATTGTCCTGCTGACCATTAATGTCTTTCTGTGGGCATATTTTGGCTGAGCCGGGGTCACACAGCATGTGGCTTTGGTTTCTCTCAGGGGTCCTCACCTTCATGTCTAATCTGGAAGCACTGGGTGACAGAGATCCTGGTGATGGTCCCTGGTGGCTCTGGCACACCTTGGCACAACCCTTTCCTGGAGGCACAGCTTGCTGGAAATGACTGCGGGGCTTGGTCACTCCTTAAGAGACGGTGTGACCAAGGCAACACTGGACACTTCCAGGATGCAGGGGATGTGTGGGGCAGCACGTGGATCAAATCAGGAGACCTGGGTCTATTTTAAAGGTGTAGATCTGAGCCCAGCAAGAGCAAAGGCTTCGGAAAACCCAGCTGTGGTATGGCCAGGTCCTTGCTTCCCTCATGTACCAGATCAGGGCTGATTTTGCACCGCTGGTCTTAGGGGGAGGACCTCTGAAGGACTTCTGGTTTACACTGGTGAAGGGAAGAAGAATTAAGCACTACCTGCTTGGTTTTTATGTAGCCAAAATTCAGATAGGATCTGAATTAGCTCAGCAGCGACAACTTTGGCTCCCACAGCCACCCCAAGACCTGTGCTGGACCTTCCCCAAATGGCATTGATGACAGGGGCTTCCTCAGCCTCCCTGAGCCCTCCCACCCTGCCACATGATGATGAGTCTTACAGCAGCCTGAGCCTGTTCACTCCTCAGGCCAATTCTGTCCCTTAACAGCATTACCAGCAATAAAGGTGCCTTAGAAACCAGTTGTGACTTTGGGTTATTGTGGTTACAGATCCTGCACTAACACACAGAGGTCTCCCTGGGACCACAGTGACCTGGCTGTGGTAGGGAAAAGACATATCCCTCCTTGGGCCAGGCCCAAGGCTAGACCTCACTTTCTTGACCAAGTCCAGGCTTCTCTGACCCCTCTTGGTAACATCATCTAATGTGGCATGGCCGTAACCTTTTAAACCCTCTCCAGAGGAAGAGATGTCAGTGCCCACTGTTAGTAGCTTTGGCTGATGGTTAGGCTGCTCCTCTGGAGAAGGCTAAAAATTCCCACAGGGATGTGACCTTCCACTCCAGCATCCAAGGAGCACATCCAAGTCTGAAGGTATGTGCTGGGCAGGGAGGTGGGGCCATGCGGTGAAGTACAACACCATAGAGATGAAGAAAATGAGCCATGATCCAGCAAGGAGAGGAGGAACAAGGCTCTGCACCCACCTGGTGCAGGGGCATCAGGTCATGGTTCTCCATTCATCTTCAGTTTGGGTGGAGGAAACTGCACTGGACATGCAGGATGGGGTCTGTGTTGTGCTTGTGCAGGTCACTACAAACATTTGCTTTTGCTAAGAGGAAAAAGTAGATTTCCTTTGAATAAGGGAGATCTCAGCCCCATCAGTCACCATCTATCCCCATGGGAAGAAGCTTATGAACCGGAGCTTGCCTTGCCTTTCCACTAGTCCATTTCGAGCAGGTGGTGCCCAGGTCAGAGGGTGCCTGCAAATGTTTAGAGGAAATCAAGTTACCAGCTGTGATTAAGAACTGGTACATGTCTCATAATAATGGACACATGGCTAATGCATTGAGAAATACCGGGGCTCTCACCTCCTTGCCTGGAGCAGCGAGGTGCTGAGTGCTCCTGAGCCACGGAGCCCCTTGGCAGCACTTAGCTCCATGGCTTTATTGGCTTTTGGTTTGGACCACACAACTGCTAAAGCCACGGGGAAAGCAGCACGGAGCAGGGTGACGAATACTGGGGCAGTTTTTGAAATGTTTGTGGTTAGTCTTTTTCCTTAAGAAAAATTCAGTTTTGCAAAGAAGTCAAATTTACTAAGCTTTTTTATTATTTTATTTAATTTCATTTTATTTTCATTCTATTCTATTTAATATTTTATTTTATTATTTAGTTTTAATGATGCAAATACTCTGGATACATGATGCTGACCTCTTCCCCTCCTCATCTGACCCCTACGGCCCCTGGAATATGATGTTTCCTTTAACATGATGATGTCTCTATTAGTTCAAGTAGTGTGCTTAGGGAGATGTGGCTGCATCTCCAAGCTTGGCCTACAGATGGAAAGGAGCCGTCCGTGCTGCCAGATGCAGCCAGCTGTGGGCCCCACAGGAGAAACACATGTCATTGGTAAATTTATTTGACTTATTGCTCTGCTTTGAACAACTAAAGTGAAACAAAAGGAAAAAGAATGACTGGGGAGGGGGATTATGAAATGTTTTATTGAAATAAACCAAAATAATCTCAAAGTTTCTTGGCCTTTCTTTGTACCTTCTAGTAAAGCACCATATTTAGCTGAAAAAAAATTAAAACCAAACCAAGAAGAGATTATATTTTTCCTCCTGGCTGAATATAGGGGTGGATGGAGTTTCCTGTTCATGTTATTCTTCATTTCAACTCCTCTGCTCTTGCTCCTACACCCATTCCCCTCTGCCTGCATCCACATGCAGCTTGTCCCTTCTGCTTCTCCCATCCCCTCCTTTTTAATTTCCACTTTATGATACATCTGCTCTTGGGTTGCACTTGAACACATGGAGTCCCTCCAGCCCCAGCTCGAGTTGCCTCCCTGCAGCATGTGGGACCCTGCTCACCCTGGCAGCTCCCCATCAGCTTCAGCCCTGCATGCCAAAGAGCCACAGGGACAGGGATAGGTACAAGGATGGGGACAGGGTGGGGTGGGGCGGGATGGGATGGGATGATTCTCAGCTCCCTGTCACTGCAGGAGCGATGCTGTGGCAGACAATGCTGCTGTGACTGTGCAGCTCTTTGCACCATCTCAGGTATGCTCTGGGGGTTTTAAGAGGGACAGCCCAACAGACACTGTGCAGGTAGGGTGATTAAAAACCCAAACTATAAAGCTCTTTTCCTAACAGGGATGCAAAACCAAGGCCCGTGACAGTCACATGCAGCACCTCTAAGGAGCTTTATCTCCTAACGTAGGGGTACTTTCTAAAGCCACATCAGTTGAAGACATACAAGTGCTTCACTGTCCGTGGCAGGCTCTGGAGGAAGCTTTTTAGAGCTACATGAGACGGGGTGAGAGCAGACCCTGAGTGAAAGCACCTGGCAAATGCCCGGTGCTGCAGCTGCTGCCACCTGAGCTACTCTGCACCCTGAGCAGCTTCTCCATCAGCATTACTCAGCCCACACCATGAGAACAGAGCTCCTGAGGGTACAGGGATTATCTGCAGATCCTTGCCAGCCGTAGCCACAAAAACAAGGACTGAACAAACTGATGGGGTCTAGAGGAGTTTTTAGCAGTGAGGTGGGGAAATGCATGTGGGAAGTCAGAGCCCAGCAGCACCCAGGGCTTTGGTGATGACAGGCTCAGCCGACAGCGGGTGCAGAGCAGCCTGGGCGCTGGGCTCCTCGTGAGCCTTTCCTGGCTTGTCATCGCCCCCAGAGCACTGCACAGCCCGGCTCCTCGCAGCACGTGATGAATTGCAATATCCTAACAAGAACACATCGCTTCCAGAGCTGTAACCAATATGCAAGTCCATTGGCAGCAGATGTTATTAATGATGCCAATACATATTTTCTTATTAATCTTCCATACTAGGCTTGTGTCTATCTGCAAATGATTATCATTCATTTTCCTGACAAATCTATCAAGATCATTTATTACTGTTCGGCAAAAGATCTTCCTTTAAACAAAGATTAATAACATAGCATTTTATCTGGCTGGCTGAGCCAAAGGAAATGAAATTAACAATGAACCCTACAAACATGTCATCACTTTAATTTACCGGAAAATATTTTAAAATGTTATTTAAAAGAATATACGCTGTGGTGGGCACAGTTTATTACAAAGGGGAAGGAACGAAACCTTTAGCAGGGTGGGGAGTAAGCTAGCAAACAGGGCACCATGGACACGATCTTTCCTTGTGCTCATTTTCTGGGGCAAGGAGGGAGCAGCACCCACAGGCTTTGTATGCACAGATGGGCACCTGCCCAGGGGACTTGAAGCTGGAAGTCACCATTTCTGGGTGAAAGCAGATTCTACCTGGGATCACAAGCTTGCATCCTTGCAGAGCACTGCCCTCCCTGCATTCCTACAGAGGGAAACTTCACCAAGGTAAAGCTTGTGGAGAGCTGAGGGAGAGGAGGGCACATGTGGGCTGAGTCCCAGCAGCCTTCTGCATTTTTGGTCTCTGTGATGAAAAGAAACAAACTCAATATAGTTACATGGTTTAGTTTCTTTTCTCACACAATCTCTTTTTACTTTCCCTTCCCTTCATTTGAGTAAAATAATAAACGATAACTATACACCAAAGACCATATCAGAACCTCCCTCGTTTACTGTGAATAGTAACACAAAAACCAGTCTTCTTTGTTTATACCCATGAACTTGCATTTTGAGTCCCTGTTTTACGCAGGTACCTGCTGTGATGTCTCCACAGGACTTTACCCACGTGCCTGGCTCTGGGCTGTGACATCTTTGGCAATGGGAATCCCATGACTTCCCTCCACAGCTCTGTGTCTGGAAGGTGCTTCCCCAGCTCCCCAGTACTGCAGCTCACTTACCTGTTTCTCAGTGCCCCGTGCTTCCAATCCCAGCAAATTACTCCTCCTCTATGTCAAGGGAGGAGAAGTTTGCTTAAAACAATTAGGACTTATGTAGTCGAGAAGCATTTCTCCTACAGATAATAAAAATCAACTTCCTACCTTCAGTGGATTTATCTTATCTTACCCAGACACCAAACTGGGAAGCAATGCTTTAAACCCCGGACAAAAGAAAATAACCCTGCTAACCTCAAGCTGTAGCAGTTTCAAAATGCTGACATATTGGCAAGAGGATTTCCGAGCGTGTGTTTGTGTATCTGCGGAGCAGCAAAAGCACACCCGCTGAATTGGCTGGTATTTACTCACACATTGTGTTGCTACAGAACAAAGTCTTCTGGTTGGTGGTTGTTGTGCCATTTTTTTGTGGTGTTGTTGTCTGGGTTTTTTTTTAATTAAAAAAAAAAAAATCCTTCAAATTACTTGAAAAAAATTATAATAAATAAGGAATACCTGAATATATCCCAGAGTAGGGTTTGGCTTGTCTGGTTAAAAGGTGATGAGTTAATAAGGGATTGTCCCACTGTTCAAGCTGGAGCTGTAGCTCCAGTCACTTTTGGAACACTGTGGTTTGTCAGTGGTGAAAGCTCAGGCTGCACATGTCTAGGCCATACGTGCTGAAGTAGGAGCAGACTCCAAGATTCTAAAAGTTCTAATCTTCTACTTTGACCCAGAATTTAGTGGTAGAATTTGTGATCTTTAACTGAGCAATAACCACAGTGCCTATGGCAGCACATCCCTGCCTAGTTCTTTATCAAACCACCAGCTTAGCCATGGTTCTTTTAGCATCATTGTCAATCCTGGCAGAAAGACTGCAAGCTCTGAAGAAATCCATTTGTGGCTAAGGTGCTTTAAGTGCTAAATGCTCATTACATTAAAAAATAATAATAAAACATCTATACCTTACTTCTAGACTCATAGAATCATTTAGGTGGGAAATGACTTTCAAGATCACCAAGTCCAACCGTCTACTAAACATTATCAGGACCACTGATCCATGGCCTGAAGTGCCACATCTGGATGTTTTTTGAACCCCCTCCAGGGATGGTGACTCCACCCCCTCCCTGGGCAGCCTGTTCCAAGGCCTCACCACTCAGTAAAAAAGTGTTTCCTAATACCCCACCTAAACCTCCCCTGGTGCAACTTAAGGCCATTTCCTCTATTCCTACCTCTAGTTACCTGGCAGAAGAGACCAACACCCACCTCCCTGCAACCTCCCTTCAGGCAGCTGTAGAGAGCACTAAGGTCTCCTCTCAGCCTCCTCTTCTCCAGACTAAACAACCTCAGCTGCTCCTCATAAGACATTTTCTTCACTGCCCTTCTCTGAACTCACTCCAGCACCTCAATGTCTTCTTTATACTGTTGTGCCCCAAACTGAACCCAGTGCTCAACTGTGGCATCACCAGTGATGAGTACAGGAGCTCCAGCACTTCTCTACTCCTGCTGGACACACAGGTTTTGATCCAGGCCAGGATGCCATTGGCCTTCCTGGCCCCCTGGGCACACTGCTGGCTCATGTTCAGCCAGCTGTGCCCCATTTCAGCCTAATGCAGGAGGTGTCATCCAACCTCAGTGATGCCCCAAAGCCAGGTATGAAGAGTTTTCAGATAACCTTGAGCTGTGAGGGATACACAGTGTGTTGTAAAGGCAACACAAGGAGCAACAGATGAAAGTGAATTTTTTAGCACAGGTCGAATGTCGGTGTCACAACAATTTGAGATATTTGTACAATGTCCTCTGAGGGAGGTGAACGTGAATGAAGATGACAATTGCTGAGCTGCTGTTCCAACAAGGTGGATGAAATGAGGATGAGGGGCACCCTTCTAGGCTGTGAAGGCTTGCAAGGAAACATCACTGCCCCTTTTCAGAGGAGTGAAAGGCACCGATTTCTTCATCACCTGATTGTAACCCTCTCCCCAGTAGAGCTGGCAAATCCACTGAGAACACCATAGTACAGCTGTCCTTCTTGGAGAAATGGTCAAGGAGGAGTCTTTGTTGGTGTTACCCATCACTGCCCCAAGTTCCACTGCACACAGCGATGCCTTTTCCCAAGTGTACTCTGACCCTCAGAGTCACATTTTCTTCACCTTTCTGTGACCTTGAGTCTTGAAAGTCCTGCAGGAGAGATGGAGGAAGGCTCTGCCCCAGAACAGCCCCTCAACCCAAGTACTGGCCACCTTTCAGAGTCTTAAACTCCTTCAAGGGGCGCATCCTGTGGATATCCAATGGCTCTTTAATTCCTGACCTGAGATCCCATATAATACCCAAAGCCATCTTCATGCCTTCCCTCTCCTGTCTCAAATGCATTTTCCAACACCTCTGTGTATCCATCTCCATCACAGGACATGGAGTGGGCGTTATTTAAGCATGTGCCATCTGGTCAAAGGCTGGCATCAAGGTATGAGTGTGCCATCCAAGCACAGCCCAGGATTTCATAAGCAAAAACTGAAATATCATGCAGTGCAATATTACAGATAAGCTGTCCAAACAAGACCAGATGGCACCACCATGCCAAGGACAACAAACAGATATTAAGTTGTCAGAGTATGAACCAAAGTCAGCCTGAGCTGCTGAGTTTGTGCCACTTCTGTGCATGATTCCCAGGAAGGAGAAACAAGCTGTCCCAACAGACGCTGCAGAAATGCTCCTGGAGAGGGCTCTTGAACAAGGTGCTGTGAGCCACAGGGTGTCCCCCCCGAGAAGTCCCAGTGCCCCAGGAGGGGACTGAACAGCAGACTGTGCAAACAGCACACATGGACACATGGATGCAAAGCACAGGAGCAACTGCACTTGCCACACTCAGTGACTGCTCCATGGTGTGGTTTCTCTACTGACCTACTATCAGGTTGGGCTGACAGCACTCTGGATTCAGTACTGGGATGGAGATCACCGGGGACAATTCATCTGGCCACTTTCTCACTTAGATGAAGGGGAAGCAGAGGACCAGGGTAATCATTTAACCAAACCTGTAATTTTTGTTGCATTTGTTCAAATCAGGAATGTTTGTTCAAAACGTTCAGCTGCATCCTGCAGCTTCCACAAAAGCAGCAGCCAATTTAATATGTGAGGCTCATAACCAACTCACGCAGAGCAATAGTTCACATCAGTTTGAAGAGAAAAAAAAAAATTCTGCTGGAAGCACAGGCAAGTAGCAGTGTCAATTTTTCATTAACCTACAGCCACTGTCTCTGTAGACTTACAGCTGTAAGTAAGATTACTGTTATAATTTCTTCTGGTCCCTAAAGGGAAGGAAAAAAAAAAAAAAACCCTACCCAAAAACTTTTCAAAACTTTTAAGGTCATTAAAAAAACCCCACCTCTAAATTGGAGGTAGTTTCAGTTTACTTTCATATTTCAAAATCAAATCTTAGCTTCAGCCTCACATCAAAGCAGAAATGTCAGCTGCTTTGTTTCTACATCTTCCGTGAAAGAAGGTCCAGCTTATACATGAGCTGAATGCCAAGTAAATAGATTTTCCTGGGGAACAAAGGCAGCTTTTTTTGTTGTTTGTTTTAAACATATGTAAATAGAGTCCCAGGAGCTGGGCTGCCTGTCACTTCAAGCAGGTTTATACTCATGTCACTCCAGCTGGTTATTTCTGACTGACCTTAGGTCAGAACTGCAGGAGTTTCCCTCCCTGCTCCTCACCCTCCTATCAAGCAGCCACTCAAGCCCTTTCCCTCTGGCCTCATACCTCAGCAAAGGGGAAACAGTTTAATATGGGGGGTTTTTGTTGGTTTTTTTTTGTGGTTTTTTTTTTTTTTTTTCTAGTTTCTTAGTTCTTCTTTCACTTTTTTTGTTTGTTTGTTTGTTTTTAAGCTCTAGTTAGAGAATCACAGAAATACTTTGGTCCTCTGTCACAGTCACCAAGACTGTTCTGCAAAGCTTTCAGCAGGTAGGCTCAGCATCTGATGGTGTCTGGCTACTGTCAGGGACGTGTTCCTACAGACTAGCAGTACATTAAAGACTGATGGTACCTACCAGTTCATGGTCAAGATTATGGGAGGACAGGGAAGAAACAGGAATGACTTTTTAAAACAAAACAAACCAAAAAACCCAAAACACAACAAAACCAAACCAAACACACACAACAAATGCCCCAAACAAAACAAACCAACCAAAAAAAACCCCCCAAAAAGAACAGGAGGGCACCATCAGTCTTGAGGTTTCTCTTTTCAGTACCAGGCACTGTAACAGTGGAGATTTATTTCCCACAAAGCCCGAAGTCAACAGAGAAGTACGATCCCTTTGCATGCCCATCTGCTAGTGCTCACTTTGATTTATTTATTTATTTTTAAATTTAAAATAGCAGATCAATGCAAAATTAAAAGCACTTACTGCTTGTCATTTCCAAATGGCTTGGGTTATATCTCAATCTTCAGCACTTCCTTTGGGTGTAATACTGGGCGGCACTGAGGGATGCATCATTTTATAGGCTACACATAAACAGCAATTAAGGAAAATCCTCAGGTACATGAGAAACCTCAGTTTTGATTGGCTGAGCTGCCATAACTTAGTGATAATTTAAATCACTCGAGTATTATTCAGTGTTTTCTTCCCCCTGCTTTTTTCATCTCTTGACAAGTTTACAAAGAATGGAGCAGAGCTTAGCTGCATTACATCCAATATGCTGCCTACACAAACGCCAGAGAAGCTAAATGAACCCCAGAACATATGGCACTCTGCTGACAGAGCTCTGAAACTGGTTCTGCATGAGCAGCAAGGAACATCTTGAAACGCACAAGACATATGTGTTTTAGGAAGAAGATTGAAGTGTTTCATAATAAAAAAGGACAAAGTGAAATACAAGTGCTGTATAAAATTTTAATTAAAAACTGGTTTTACCCCTCAACGTGAATATACAATATGCTTCCCAGATGGATTTCATATTTAAGTATTATCCAAACCAAAAACGTAAATGAGACAAATAAAGCCTTCAAAAATGGCACAGAGGCTAAAATGTATGTAAACATTAGATGACTGTGGTGAAAACAAGGCAAGCAGGGAAAGCAACCTCTTAGCAAATGTTTACTACTGGAGTACTGAATGAAAACAGTTTCATACAACTACAGTTTTTGTAACAACACAATTAGCTAAACATTCAAAAGTTCAAGTCAGTGTAACAATACAAGTACAAGCATTAGAAGTCACCACCATTCAGCGATGTAAATGGTGCTTTTGTTACTTATAAGCTTCACAGGTTATTTTAGACACTGATAATTCATGGTATACAAAGGAATAATTCAGGGCATGCCGTGCATCAAACCGCTCAGGGTCCACCCCTGCTTTCAGCCTCCCACCCCCACTTTGTGGGAAGCTCTGTTCATTCCATGGCATCAGCTCCACAGGGTTACACAAATGCCTGACCACAGAACAAAATTCTTGTCTTGCGTCCTCAGGATCAGTAAATTCCTACCAACCAAGAGGGATGTTCTTTTGCAACAGCAAAGTCCTTTACCTGAAGAGGTGAGAAGAAGGCTCAGATCACCACCTTTCAGACTGCAGAGAGTTCTCTGCTAGGTCAGAAGCAATCACCCAGACTGAATGGAAATACACACGAAGAAAAAGCACAATCTCCACATTGATCAAGCAAAGAGAAAGATTACCCTTCCCTTATGTTGCCATCCAGACAAATTATCACTGCACTTCAGAGAATTTCTCACTGAAGACAAACGAGGAAGAAACTGCATGTCTCTGGCAAGCCAACATTGATAACAAAAGGAGCTACAGCCTCATCTTTTGAGGGCTTTTGTTGATGATGTTTTGAATTCCATGGAGAAAGCAGCAGAAGCCAATGAAGTCAATGGGGTTTGTGCTTAACAGTTCATTGTGTCATAGAAACAGGACTATGAGGTGTTCTTGACCACTTCCCACAATACTGTTTTTTTTTTTTGTTTGTTTGTGGGTTTGGGTTTTTTTTGGTCAAAACTGAAAGGAACTGGGCAAAGACTGGTTCTCTGCTGCTACCAGAAACCTTCACCTAAACCAAGCATCACTTCTGTCAGTGAGGTAGCTCATTAAGACCATCCACAAAAGTGCTGCTCTCTCTTAGCTTCAATGCTTTTCACCAGAACCAAGAAGCTGCTTCATTGATTTGAAAGTTCTCCCTAATTCCTTGGCTACAACACAAATCTCTTGAGACACTCAGCACCCTGATAATGACCATTCCACAACCACTGAAGTAATTAACATTATGGTAAGCTTTCTTATGACCCAAAGATTCCACATTACAAGATTTATATCGTTAAGTGACCACTGTTAAAAGGCTAAGAAAGTTGTTGCATAGTTCAGTGTTTCAGAAAACACTATTAAGCTTAAAAATTAGGAAGATACAATAAGTATTCCCTGCATGCAGACCAAAAAGGCAGAGATTCCTTCCAACGTGCTTCCTCTGACAAACCTATGGCACATCACATGAACTTTTCCCCTGTCAAGTTGCACACACCAACCAACCTCTTGCTCCTGGGGAGCAGATGGATGTTAATAGTGCTGATTGGTACACACCGAGACATGAGGATGACAAAAATTAATTTGTATTTAAAAAAAAGAAAGAAAAAAGGTATCGTGAGAACAATCAGTGTGAGTATGACGAACCCAGATCATGCAGGAGACAGAAGCTGAGTAAGATACCAATTGTAAAGATTAGCTCCTAAAAGCACATGTAGTAAAGCAGTTCATTACCTTTTTCAGTCATCTCTTAGATTTAATAGATTTCTATCTTGGTAAGATTAAGACTCGGTTAATAATTGTCTGATTAAAACATAATAAACCTGGGAAAATTAAAAAAACCCCTCTTATAGTAAACTGGAGATGAGATGGGACTCTTCAGCCAGGCTTCCACAAAATAATTTCTGTAACATTCACCTCAGGATCCCAAAGCACTTCACAGACATTTAATTAAGCTTCAACAGAACACAAACTCCCCATTTTACAGCCGAGGTAACAATGAGAGGGAGTTTGGAAAAAACTACTCAATACTGATCACAGCTAAATGTTCTGTTGTTTTACCCAAAAAATAGATTCCCAGCACCTATAGGTAGATTTTTTTTTCTCACCTCCCCATTCTGGCAGCTTCTGAACTAATAGTAAAATTCACACATATGATCACAATCTAAAGAACAGTCTTCATCACCTCCAAGCTCATCATCACCTTCCAAGCTGCTCAGATTTGGAGTATAAACGCTGCTGCCCATCTATCTTGCAAAGCTGCTCCTACCCATCCCCATTACTCTAGCCATGCCTATGCCTCTTGTCCCCAGTAGACCAATTTAAGCCTCCTTTCTTCTAGTTGAAAACTTAGATAAGACAAATCATTAAAGAGTTTGACATTTTTGCCTTTAATCCACAACAAGTCAATGACTGAGTGTTATCCAAAGCAACTACTACTCAGCAAAGGATTTGCATTTCTACTGAACACAGGCAAGTAGTTTGTGCAAAGCCACCCCAAGATCCTAGACTATACCATGTTATTTGGAGGGAAGAGAGTGAGTAGGAAGCAGAGTCTGATTTATTAAAATGAAAGTGATTAAAATATTGCAGACTGCATACTTCAAGCAACACTGCGTGCTGAATTGCATTTGGTGAGAATACTCATGGGTTGTAACAACTTGGGGAGGGCAAGAGAAAGAGACAGACTCTACAGAAAAGCACTAATTCACTCAATCTTGCCCATTATTTTCAGGTTTGAGTAGGCAGCTTTCCTTTAGGAGGTAAGATGGTGGGGGTTGAATTATGCCATCCCACTGTCACTAGCAGACCACTTTGTGAATGGCAAAAGATAAGGAACGAGCACAGAAAATGCTATGTAAAGCTCCACTCAGGAACCTAGAAATTTGCATTTGATAGAAGGGATTTAAATTGTATTAGAAGGCAAGGTGCACTAAACAATTACAGTTTATTACTACGTTGGTTGACTGCCTGAACCTATACTTATCACATACTGCAGTAGCAAAGGAGCAGCAGCGCTCAGTGCACTTGAGCTGTATGCATATTAATAGGAGGGTTAGCTGAGCAAACAGGGAAGGGGCCAAATGCATCTGAAAACAAAGTGGCTTGCAGATTTTATGGACAAATCGGAGTAATTTGGGTCTTAAGTCACATTTCAGAGAAAAATTTTCCATTAACCAAACTGGATTTCCAGCACAGTGCTTGGAAGAGAACGATCTCTGACTCTGACCCAAGAGAGAAATACATATCCTGCAGCAGCTGATTCAGAAAGACATTATACACACCATCTCCCCTTGCAGCTGGAGCAGGGCCAAAGACACTCATAGTCTATCTGCTTCATTTGTCGTTATGCTCCATACGAAGGCTACAGTGAGAATACTCATACTGGTCAAAATTCAAAATATGACACTTGTTTTTTTCTCCCCTCTGGTTTTCACCTTTGATTAAAAAATTTTTCATCTTTGATGAAAAACTCAAGATTGCTATATTACCATATGCTGCCTCTCTTTAGCTAGGGGAACTAAGCAGATACACCCCAGTCATTCCTCTGAAGCCCTCAAAAATATTACCCCCAGTGACCTCCAACCCTCCTTAGCCCCTCCTTGCATCTTGAATTCATGGCAACTTGTGTCCCTACTCATCCATACAAAAAACCACAGCAACCTTCAGATTTCAGGAGATTAATTTTAAACCAAAAGCTTAGAGAGTATCTCTCAGAACATACCCTGCCCATTTAGGACCCATTTGCCTATCCCTACTTTCCTAACCAGCAAGGATGAAGAAACTATTCCTTTATGGACTAATACTGGGTAACGGGAACAGGCTAATGAATGAATACCTGGTACCAGCAGCACAATACTCTGTGGCCACCATGCCTTCAGTGGCACAGTTTGGGTAAGTTTTATTTTTCAGTCCTGCAAAAAAAGCATACTACTACTTCATAGAGTGACTCAACACTTATCCAGAGCATGAGACTGTGCAACTAATGCCCTTTGAAAGCACTAATGTGCTAAATGGCATCGGGGACAGGAAGTTATCGGTGTTAATCCACTTCAACTGGTTTAACAGTTACATGGAATAGAAATGTCTATATGCAAGACACTTCCTCTGAGAGTCCCCTTTCCTGAAACAGAAGCACACAGCCTTTCAAACTGCTTTCCCACCAGCATAATTGCTCACCAACTGCTTTCTCAAATCAATTATGTTGTCTCAGCATTAAAGGATGGAAGGCAGAGTAGACCAACTTTTTGTTTATCTATGCATGCTGGCAGGTTACAGTCATATGTTCTGCCATCTGTACTGCTAGCTTTATCCTTTATCCAATCATAACAGGTAAAATGGCACTGGTGTAACTGAATCTGTTCGCTCAGCCAGGAAAGGAGCCAGAACAGGCATTTGTTTTTTCCCCCCAATTCTAAAAGGAAGCAGGAGATGGACACTCTTGCCCTTTTAAAACATTCTGCTTTTCAATAGATGGGCAATTTGCCCCCGTCTGCTAATGTGGGATCTGTTCAATGCAAGGCTGAAAAGGTTCCATCCCGGGGGAAAGCATCGAACTGCTGATGAACATTTGGTGGCCTTTAGCAAAAACGATGCGATTTCTGCCAACAGGATCCCAGCAGACTGGGGAGGACAGGCTCCAAATTAGGTGGGATTGTGATGCAGGAACTTCAGAAGGCCTGTACAGGGTACACGAGGAGCTTGCTGACTAGCTCCAGTCTTTCCCCCTCCACACTTCTTTCTTATTTGTATTTCTTAAAAATTAGCAGTATATTGCCAAATGTCATGGCTGCATTCAAGAGAACCTGGAAACTTTCAAATGCACAGGGTGTGTGAAGATGACCTTTCTTCTGATATAAAGGCTGCTATTTTCTAGAAAACAATCCCCTCTGTCCCAGATGGGACACTTTAAAATCAACACTCACATGCATCTTCCTCTTTAGGCCCCCTCTCTGAACGCTTGGGCCTGTCGCTGCTCCAACCAATTCTGTTTATGTGGCTACACAGTTTTCATTATTTCATAAAAACTGGCTGCAGCTGAAACCTGAGTTGATGTCAGACAAGAACATCCAGCAGACCCATTAGTCTTCAAATGACTGTCTTTTCAAAGCCTCAAAGGAATTACCCCATCTTGCTTAATCGTGGAAGGGTTTAATTACTGTTGGCATTTGCTTGGTTTGTTTTGGGGTTTTTTTGGGGGGGTGGGGACAG
>JANIJG010022484.1:50150-60604 GCA_024611175.1 Megaceryle torquata
GGGTCGGGGGGGGTTTTGTGTTGGTCGTGTGTGTTTTTGTTTGGTTTTTTGGGGTGGGGGGGGTGGGTTTTTTTTTTGTTGGTTTGTTTTGGGGTTTTTTGGGGGGGGTGGGGACAGGGCAAGCAGGGGGATGTTAACAATTTCCTTTTGGCAATCCAGGCCAAAACCCCACTTCTCCAAAATCCCACCCGACCATAATTACACCTTAAAAATAGAGTACAAATATTTTGTTACATAAAAATAGGTTTCATTACAAATCTGAACACTGTGTACTATGCATTTCCAGATGAAATGCTATCAGGAGTCTGAAACAGCACCAGAAACCTTTTGGTACATGTTTCTGTATATTTTTTCAAGACTTTCTTCAAAGATTGCTCTGCGAGGCTTCCCTCTGTATAGAGCTGCACGACTAGACCAATATTCACCATTATCCAATTGAATAGGAGAGTTCCGCTGCACTGGTGAACTGTCAACAGAAAGAAGATAAGAAATAATGATCAAATCAAGATAAGGAAGTGGAAGCAGAAGCACAAAACCAGCAGAAAGTCAAATGCAGAGCTGCTAAACACAGGTTACCTTTCACAAAATAAAACAAAAACTGTACTGCAGCTACTTCAAAGAAATGGGAGCATCATGTTATTCACTCACACAAATTCTGCCCCACTTACCCAAGTGCACTTGATAATACCTCCCAAATAGAAAGGGAATTAATTTTCAGAGACCATGTGGTAATTTTGTGGCATTTTGATCTGCGGTGTGACTAGGCACTAAGCCTAAGCAAGAACAACACAGTAGGAATTTTGTGTCCTTTGAAGGTTAAAATGTAACCACGAGCAGCTATTTCAATATGAAGACAATCTATCAGAGGCATATTAAATTACTGTGGTTGCTGCTGTAAAGTGCTCTATCGGAAGCATCTTGGATTAAGTATTCTACCAAATACATTATGATCTAGTGGCAAGCGAGCGTTCCTTCCCCACCCCATCTTCTGTGTCTCTGGTTTAATACTTGACACAAATAGAGTCTCATATTTCAGTTGCTTTGAGAAATTATTTCCCAGATCTTTCAAGTGAAATTTATTCTCTGAAAATCATTGCAAGACACTGACAAATCTGAAATATGTGTATCTAAACTTCATGACTATTTGCCTTCTCTTGAAACTTTCAAAACAAAGGCTTGTGTCACATAATGAAATTTACATTTTCCTGTAATACAGCATTAAACCAATAGCTCAAAAATCCTGAGCAAAAAATGACTACTGAGGTGACATTTCTCACATCTGCTCAGAGATTTAGGCACTTAAGACACTTAAAAATTACAAGGGAGTTATCTTCATCCTTTCATGAATGTTCTTAGCCTGGGAAATGAAACTGGAAATGTGAAGCTTACAGTGACCATCTTCACTTAGGAAGTGGATTGCATTTCACAGGGAAGCTTTACATTCTCTTAGATACATATAATTTATTAATCTACTGTGGTCAAACCAGCACTTAAAACTTTGTTCTGAAGTTAATATCAGTAAAAAAATCTGCGACAAAATTGAAAGAAGCCTTATGTCAAAGCACTCACAAATATACTTTTAGCTAGTTGCACCAAAACACAGGGTTTTCTCTTTAAGAAAGGCAAATGGTGAGGGAAGAAGAGGAAATGGTAGGATCAGTGTCCTAAATTCGCATTTCTAAGCTTCCAATGTCCCATGGAAAACAAAAGAAGGAATAGCTTTCACTTTTGGATTTCTTACATTCAAATATTAGGGTGATGTGAACCTATACCATATAAAAACTACAGGAAGATCATCTCTCTCTGTGGCTCCAAAAGGAGGAAGGGTGGAAAGCCACTTTCACGCTCTTTCAAAAAAAGCTCCAACATTTAAAGTCTGTCAATAGCATGAAGCGAATTTAAACCTGTTTATCACCCTGTAGAGTGTGAACTGTGTTTCACAGTTTGGACTCAAAGAAACCCACTTACCAAACGGCAAAATCAATAGAAAAGTTATACAGGCCTGAGTTATATGTAGACAAGTCAAGATCCTGGGGACCCATCAACCACTGAAGTTTTACCTCCTCCTTACTGCATTTTGTGTTACCTTGCTTTTGATAAGAGAATTCTCAGGCCAACAAATAAGCATGACACTAGGAGCAGCACTTGTAACTATAGAAGAATAAAAGCTCTGACACTCTTCTCCTTGGCATCTATATCCTGAAGCCAGCCTTGTGCTTGTCCTTGCTTCTACTAAAAGCTTCATCTACATAGAGACACAAAATCCAACCACTTCAACGGCAGTAAAGACTCAAAAAGCAATAGTAACTTTCACAAGTTCCTTCTTCTGGTACACAGAAAGACTTAAAAAAAAAGACATAAGCTTCATTTTCCCTTCTTTTTTTGGAGGGGGGGTGTGTGCATATGTATTTCCACTAGCCAGTCCTTGCCTATGAGATTCTTCGGATTGGTGTGGACAAGGATACAGCCAAGCTAGGGAAGAGTCCCTCTTCTGTCTCAACTGGAAACCAGCTGACAACCTGAGCTAAGCAATCTGGGAATTACACTCACAAATCATATTAACAGCAGGATTTCTGCACGCAACTCCCTGCTCTGAAATACCCGTCATATGCTTTTGTTCCCTCATACATCTCCTTTAAGAGTCCCAGAAGTTCTTTTCTGAGTGAATCATATACTAAATATTTCACAAAACACAGACCTTTTCCTTACTCCCAGTGGTTTTCAATCAGCTGTCTACTTTACTGCCAAAATTTGGTCGACAGTAGCACGTCCTTCTATGAACTCTGCCTCTGTCCTTGTATCCTGTTTATGAGCAGTGTGACAAACACTCAGCAATCAGACTGTCCTCAAGTCCTTTTATATCTTGCCTGTCAGTGAATGGGACCAGTGCTGCTGGCCCCTAAACCCAAGGAGCCATCCTCTCCCAACTTGAGTGCTGCATCTTATATCCCAGCACTTCACGATTCTGTAGTATTAAGGTTTGTTTTTCTTTTTTTCATGGTCTGCAGTTTCAGCATCAAAGTCCCAAAGCTGCCTCAGAACAAAAACTCGCACTTTCTCTCTCACAAACACACCCTACACAATTTAACTGGAGCAGCTGTCAGGACAAAGGATAAGGGAGCAACAAGGCTATGCACAGAACACACGAGTGAGCAACTTCAGGAGCACCTTCACATACATGTGAAAGTCTGACTAAGCAGAGCCTTTGCACAGAGGTCATTACAAATTACAGGATTTTTTTTTAAAAGCCAGCAAATGAGATATTAACTTTTTAGAGCTTACCAATTGCAAGTACAAGTTCACTAAGACACCCATGCTGAATTACACTCCTCTCAGTGGTATACAGTGGTGATTCGGGAAGCCTTTGTTACAAAATATTGCATTGCATTTAATTATCAAAACAAAACCTTTTTTTCCTAATGTTGAGACCTCCTAAATTTAGCACTACAGTTCTAAGACTTATGTCTCAGTAGAAAGAAATCTAGAAAAGCCATACAAGCTAAAAAACTGTTTTACATTGCTCGGTATCTTTCCTCCAACAAGTACCCAAAACGTTGTACAAAATACTGTGTGCATACATAAAGAATATCAATGTTGAGAACTTCTGCTACAGAAGTTGTCAAAATAAATTCAATTATTTTCTTCTGAGTAAAATATTCAAATAAACCTTAGTCATATATGTGAAGAGTACACAGAATAATCGACCTACATAAAGCAGGTTTTCAAAATCTTGGGTTTTCATGGTATCTTCTGAAATATGGCATGCTGAATCACTAAACCATAGTATATATAGTTACTGTGTTTTTTGAAGGTGCTTTTCTTTTCCAAATATGTGTTTTGGAGAAAAAAAAGAACAAAACTAACCAGCCCCAAACTGTATTCCTAAATAAACTTCATTTTATTTTTGCATTCCCATAGTTTCAAGGAAAAAAAAAAATAACCATTTGGTTGGTTTTAAAGTTGTATTTGCTCTCTGGTTGATAAAATTCAAAAGCTACTACCCAAGGACCATTTTTATGACAAAGTCCAGTTCAGAACTCAGTGTTTTAGGGTTTATACTGACACGGTGCCAAACAGCCAGACATAATTCTAGTTAACCGTACCTTGCTTTTAGGTGAAAAAGCTTAGTAGGACTAACTCCTACAGAAGCCTTTTCTCAGTGCAATATATTACATGGTTCAACATCAGAAGATACATTTTTTAGCTAAATTTAAAGGGTAGTATCATGAGTATGACTGTTCTGTCTTGGTCAGAGAAAAGTTCATACCTGCCCTGCAGTTCACGCATGGATATGGGCGCTTTATGCGAAGATTCTCTTGTCTGAGTCAAGTCTCCTTTTGATGAGTTACTCTCATCCTAGAAAAACAGAAATCAAATTCTCATTAACTTGGTTTCTGATTACAATGATCTAATTTCAAAAATACTTTATTTCCACTTAGTAGAAGACTATTAAAATGCTTACATTTCTTGGGGGAGAAAGGGACAAAGCGTAATGAGCCAAATGCCATTTATGAACACTTTTAATTAAGTTCAGTACAATTCAGCTAATAATTTTCAGGTAATAAACTGGAAATAATTTCTAGCCAGTGTAGATCTAGAGAACTATGCAGACAACACATTGGTAAAATGCTATGGAACCTACTGCTCAATGCCTTAATTTTGTTTCTTGCAGAAAAGGGGAAAGAGAACCTAAAACTTATTACTTATTAGCTTTTCTAATGGGCTATTGTTATCCATTTAATGCATTTTAGCAGGCAGAAGCACTCTACACATCTGAATAGTTTGATTCCATATACAGGGCTGAGAATATTCTTATCCAGCTTTAAGAAATATCTATGACACACTTAATGATCGTTCAGTGGTATTCTTAGAGTTGCTAGAAAGCAGCCTTACCTTCCAAATGCTATCTAGACATTAATTAACCCAAATTTTCCCTCTTAGGTAAGAAAGAAACAAAGCACATCATGTGAAGGGAGCCAGTTGCTCACCTGAGACTGGATAGTAGAAATTCCACCACACACAACCACATTCACCGAGGGGCAAAGACACTGCTTAAGAGGTCATACTAAATGCTACTTTCATCAGAAGCCAATTGATGTAAGGATTAGTAAACAAAATAATCTTCCATGCCATAGAAGAAATAACTGGGAAAAAAAAATGACTGTACGGTAAAAATAACCACACTTGCTGGTAACACAAAACTGGGAGAAGAGACAATAAATATAGTGGTAGATGGCAATAAGATGCAGAACAAGCTGCATCTTATGGCAGGTGTATGGATGAGGAAAAACCTAACAAAATTTATTGTGGTGAAATACAAGGTAATAAGTGTGTTTGTAAACAGGAAAACTCTTCCTTCAGCAGTCACAGACTACGAAGCACTGAAGAGGAAATGGGGTTCGGTGGTAAATAAAACTCTGCAGCATTTGCCAGAGGCAAATTATGTTCTGGAAAGAAAAAAAAAAAAAAAAGATAGAAACATTGCGATACTATCAGAATGTCACAGCAGAACACTACAGCAGACACCCTGAGGAATCTGCAGCAGAGCTCCAGTCACACTATTTCTACAGAGCTATGGAAATGAAGTTCTGGAAAACACAGCTGGGTGCTTCTGGGAATGGTTATTCAGCATTAATCTCTTTGGAATGAAACAGAATATGAGATACTTCTTAACCTTTCAAAGTTTGGAAGAGGATCCAGACTGCAACCAAAATCTACTTGCCTTGCTGCCAGTGCACTTGCTTTACCATTCCCTCACTTCCAAGATGATCCATTTACCTCATCCATCCACTCTGTCACCACACAGCCTAGATTTTGGGCCACCTGGGGAAGCACAACCAATCGTGGTGTATTTTACACAACTCACTGCAAGTAGACCTGATGATTTTTTTTAAGCAGGTCAGCTGCTGTTAGCACAGCTCTCACAGTTAGCTGCACAGAATTATCAAATGCTGGGAGACTTCTCTGTAACATCCTCCCATTCCTTTTGCTCAGTGGAAGAAAATGGAGTGAAAAAAATGTTCCTTCTCCAGCACTGTTCTGACCAGACTGGTAATTAAAAGACTCAAAAATCTTACCCAATACCCTGAGACCTGGATTTTTTTAGGGCAGAAACATGACAACTTCCAACAGGAGGGAAAACAGAGAAGCATCCTCTCTGATTACCAGTCCCTGTGAGTGTTCAGCAAGGGTTCGATACTGGAAGCAACAAGGTGTGCTAACAGAAAGCCAACAGAAAGCATCATGCTGCAAGAATCTAACCCTGTGCTTGCAAAGTTGTGTGCATTTGTGCAATACTGCAGTAACAAGAGAATCCCAGCCTATGTGTAGTCATTCCAGAGTACAATGTTGTAAATTATATAAGTAAAATAATTACATAGGAAGACAATTATTGAATTCTCCTTTATCGATTATTAAATTTAATAGTCTTTATGACTGTATGGAGGGACTGTGTAACCAGCCATCACACTCTCCTAACAAACTAGTAAATCTTTTATCATCAAGTCATGGTCTACTGTTCAAGGAAAGTAGTCAGGGACCACTGGAGATAGTTCAGGCTGTGCAAACTTTCATTACATGAGGTGCTGGACCATCATGAAATCCAATTTGCTATCTTAAGTTCGCTGAAATATCAGAGAAGCATTTGACATGATTTGTACCCATTTTGGAGTGGCTAAAACACAGAAAAATGTGATGGGCATCTTCTATTTGAGAGTCAGCAGCTCACAAGATCATAACGCTCATATACAAACTCAGGGAGGTACAGCACAAGCTAGATCAAACAGTCTCAGCATGCAGGAGAAAAGGTTACTCAGAGTTTAAACTGAAAAGCGCAACAACTACGCTAAAAATGGAGATTGATAGAAATGAGAAAATCGTTAGATTAAGAGAGCATGCAGGCATCACAAGGAGCTGCCCGGGATGGCTAAATTTGGGCAAATAAATAAAATGAATAAATAAATAAAGACCTCAGAGCTAAAATCAGGTGTTCTTCTGTACATCTCGCAGCAGGGGACTAAGACGAAGTCTTCACTTCTGCCCCAGCCCTCTGCCATGGGCTTGGTGCAGCCAGTGGAGTCACCACATCCCAGGCAGCAGAGCTCGGGTGCCAGCATCCCAGTGTTCTACCTGGCGTGTCTGTGTTGAAGTGGGAGGTGGGGAGGCTGGGGCTCTCTCACGTTTTATTCCACTTCCCACCGATACAGTAAGCTATGTCAGAGGGGAAACATCCACAGTTGGGGACAGTAAAATTGCAGCAACCTTCAAAAGCAGACTTCTGTCAACACTCCTTTTTCAAAGAGGAGAAACTGAAGCAAGAAAAGATGTCTTTCTCCACTTTGAGAGACTCGTGTCTTCTAACCGACCAATAACACCTGTCTGCTGGATTGTCAGACAAAAATAGTCATTTCATCAGAGGTCTTCATCTTTACCATACCTACCTCTCATCCTTACATCCTTTTATCTGACCTTTCTTTTACCTCACCTCACACTTAAGACCCTAAGTTCTTTGCAGATAAACAATCTTTTTATGCAGTCTGTACAATGCTTTGGCCTGGGAGATCCTGTGTCATAACTGGGTTTCTCAAAATCACAACAGCAGAAGTTTTTATCTGTCCAAAAACCACACTTCAAAATTCCATCAGACTCAAGGAGAAAATATTCTGATCCCTGGCATAATCGCATTAGATAAAGGGCTCCGTTCATCGAACGTCAGGTAATTAAGGGAAAAAAAACCCACACATCTGAAGAATAATATTAGCTCTACAAACAGCTGGACACGAGCAGCTGCACAACATGTTAAGCCTTGATGTTCCACAGATCCGTAACATTTTTTGGTTAGACTGGAAGTAGAGAACCAGATACAAAAACCCCACACTTTAATTGTCCTCAGAAACTGGTGAGAAGGTTACTCACACCAGCTGTCTGCAAAGGCTGCACATAAGGAACCGAAACCAGTGTGAAACAGTTCAGTGTATAAACTAACTCCGTATTTCTGCAATCAAAGCTGCCTCAGAGGACAATATTATAATAAATCCAAGACTGTAGGCACAGTTCTCTTCCTCAGCCATCTTGGAGAAAAGAAAGGATTTAGTTTGCAGTCCAACTTACAAATATTAGGCGCTGTCTAGCACTGTGTGTCCTTAAAATATTTTTTACTCTTTTATGGATCTCATCTCCATTTGCTGGTGAAGGCCAACCAGAGCTAAATCTGCAAGACAAAGAGGTGAAAATCAGAAGAAATATTTTCTTGTTGAAAAGCTCAAGCATGCTTTTGACTCAGATTATTTTGGTTTTATTCTTATTTTTAATTATGAAGCATGCATTACTTCCTTCTATTTGGAACATATACAATGGTTAGATTTGATTCTTTTTCTTCTCTGGGGTACAAGTAAAGAAACATTTGAGAGCAGTGCTTTAATGGTATACATCCACTATACCAACAGAAGATGGGAAACATAGAAAATGTTGATGATTTTGTAGCTTGAGAAGTCTTTCCATAGCATTTGTCTGGTCCCTACAGAGTAGAAAAGCTCTACAGCTATATCTATTCCTAGTAATCAGGTTTTATTTTCCTCTTTTTAAAGGAAGTATTACACACATGAAATTTCTTTTCACTGGACTAAATCAACAGGAAGATAATCCCAATGCAGGCAAATTGGAAAGCACATGGAGTTAAAAAACCCCTAAAAATTGGCAACCTTTATTTCACCAAATGAAGCTCCATTTGAAGTAGCTCTTTTACATTAAAACCCGGGTAGCTTGCTTGACATGAGTGACTTAAAACTGACAGCTACTTTTGGATCTTACCCTTTTATGTTTTGCAGGACAATTTTTTCCACTTCACTAAAAAAAATAAACCCTCATCCTTTTCAGCAAGTTCAGAAGCTGGCAGAAATTTTCTATCAATAATTATTGTCAGATTGTTAAGGGAGGCAACTAAGATTTTAAGAATAGGATCATTTACACACCGACCACATGTTAGTACACCCAAAAATGTGTTATTTTAAGAAAATAAAAATAAAAAGAGAGGTCAGCATAAGGAAAGAATTACTAGGGAAAAGTTATGAAATGTTTACTTACAAAATCTCATCACAGTGGATAGACACAAGGCACCGAATCAAGATTGTGCATGTTCATTTCAGTGCTTCCTAACCTCTGAGAACCTGACTTTGCCCCAAGAAAATAAAAACTGATGCTGGGCTATCATGCTAACATGAATAGGGGTCACCAGGCAAGCTGCGAGCTGGCAAGCTGTACTGCTGTGATGGGAGTTAATGGGACAGCCACCAGCAGTACTGGGCTGCCTCTGCCCTGTGTGGCTTAGGAACACAAGAAACAGTGACATGCTTTGACAGATGGCTTCATAAATTTGATGCAGTGGAGAAACATGATGACTCTGAGCCCCAGATTCTACAGTGGGCTCTGAATGGGTTTGTGGGACTGAGGCTGCAAGCCTTTCTGCCAGTTCTCTCCAGTTAATCACATTCCCTGCATTATCCAGTGCATCACTCTGAAATCCTCAATCTGATCCTGCCTGCCTTAGTTTACCTTCATCAAACTTCCACAAATGTCAATACAGCCAAAGAACTGTACAGCTCCTTCCAAAAAGGACAAACCAAGCACACCCAGAAAGCTTCAGTCCAAAACAAGTAACTTGGTAATGTTAAAATTCATGAAAGCAGGATCCTGACAGTAGGAAGTGCCAGGCTGCTTTGAAGGCTACAGGCAGGGCAGGGAGATCTGTGCAATCTTTTGGATCATTCCGTCTACTACCAAAGAGACAGAGAAATGTAAGTAGAAAGTAGACAGTTCTCTCCCTTTGAGTAATTTTGTTATATTTTCTCATATTTAATCAACTTATTTGGGCTCCCTTATTGCTCACTTTTCTGAAATAACTCTGTTCTAAACAAGCCTGATCTTTTCAGCCTATTTATGAGTTCC
This sequence comes from Megaceryle torquata, assembly GCA_024611175.1. Taxonomy (NCBI): domain Eukaryota; kingdom Metazoa; phylum Chordata; class Aves; order Coraciiformes; family Cerylidae; genus Megaceryle; species Megaceryle torquata. The sequence continues at coordinate 60,093 of JANIJG010022484.1, forward strand.
CTTAAACAATCTATTTTGTACGCTTCTATTTTCCTCAAGAAAGGGTGCCAAGAAACGAGATGATATCGGATGGATCAATCATATAATCTATAGGGGGTTGTATTTTCTGGGGGGTGTATTTTCCATCTTTCTAATGACATTTAACATTGTTTATGTTTGGATCATTACAGGCAAGAATTTTCACAAAGCTGGCTACAACATTTGTATTAGCGCCCTAAACATTGACAGTTAATTTCAAACCCAACAGAACGTAGAGCAAATCCATACTATTCAATTTTTTCCATGCTGGAACCCAACACTCGGTTCACTAAAAGATCTTGCATACCTTTTTCTAAAAGAAAGCAAAATGGTTTGTGATTTTTGTTAGGGAAGAAAAGCATTGCCTTGAAAGATATAGAAGTCTAAGTTCCTTAAGCTGGTATCATAGAATGGGAGGTGTTGGAAGGGACCTCTGGAGATCATGGAGTCCAACCCCCCTGCCAGAGCAGGGTCACCCAGGGCAGCCCACACAG
>JANIJG010022485.1:0-42303 GCA_024611175.1 Megaceryle torquata
AGAATTTCTTCCCCATGAGGGTGGTGAGATGCTGGAACAGGTTGCCCAGAGAGGTGGGGGAAGCCCCATCCTTGGAGCTTTTTAAGAGCAAGCTGGATGGGGCTCTGAGCAACCTGCTCTAGTGGGAGGTGTCCCTGCCCTTGGCAGAGGGGTTGGAACTAAATGATCTTCAAGGTCCCTTCCAACCCTTGTGTTCTTTCAGTGCTGCAGCAGGCTACCTTGGAACAGCCTGGACAGCTTTTTCTCCCTGCCACTAGACAGGTAGCAGGCTAAATTGTCTGCTGCTTTCTCCTATGATCAATCAGCAAATTTATTCTTATCTAATAGTATTTTCCAGAGTCTTACTCTTGTGACAGCACTGGGTCCTCTTCTTGCAACTTCAACTTTTTTCTGAGACTGTGTGCCTCAGTTTATGGAGCTGTATTGGGCTGTGAGGTGACCTTGGCTTCCAAGAGAGGAGGAAAGATGAGAGCCAGGGGATTGTCCTCACTGCCCTCACGTCGTGCTGGGTATCCTCTACCTTTGAGGGCATCCTCGCTGCTCTTGCCTGGTGGACACTGGTACTGCACCTTCCTGCTGGAGTGGGGCTTGGAGAGCTGGAAAGGGCCTTATCACCTACAGCTATTAGAGATGGTCATCACAGACTCCGGGCTGCACACAAAATGTGGGTGGGTATTGGCAAGGAGATGCAGGCTCTGTGATTAAAACTATTCCTTTTCCTAACATGGCAAGTTTTAAGTGTTAAAAAGATCATTTGAAGCAGCTCCCGCCTGTTTCATCTGGGCAGACTGATTTGCGTGATAGGCTTCGTGAAAACATTGTGTGGGATTTGATATTTTTTTCAAACATCCTGTTATATGTTGCCATTTAACTATACAGATAAAGAAAGTTTTCTTTTTTGTTGAGTGGTAAAGTGCTGTGCTGATTTCTTAGCAAGGAGAGGATATATTTCTGGGGCGTTTCCAATCTGTATTCTTTATTTCTTTGTGTGTCTCTTACAAAGACTTCTAAGCCACATACAAGACAAGAAAACAAGCTTAATTTTCGTGCTCTATTGGAGCTATGCAGAAATTCGTTACCACTGAACTAGGCTTGAGGTTTCCTGTTTGCACTTGCTCTGTAACACAGGATACACGGCACTGGAGTATAGCTGAATTAGAGATTGGGATACCAGATATGTTGTGGGGCTGAGAGAAGCTTTCAGAGGCATCCGGTTGAAGAAACAAAACCACAAACCTCACAATATTGTGCCCTGAAACAATGGCAGGGGATAGAGAGGGGAAGAGGGTTTGAGGTATGCAGGGGCAGGCTGTTGGGTGGTAGCCTCAAGATGAGGTTCCTTAGCTAGTACACTGGTGAATTACTGGTTAGTTCAGACTGACCCCTCACTTTTATTTTGAAGATGGACAGCCCACTTATATTTTAGCAAGAAGTATCATCTAAAACACCCCATGCTTGTGGCACCTGTAGAAGTGGGCCATGCCAGGGCAGTCCTGCCTGTGGGGCACGTGGGCTGCAGCACCTCCGAGGTGATTAACAGTTCCACCACTCGTATCACCCTCACAGTTCTGTTTCTACCAGTTTGGGGGGTAGGGGGTTGCCTTTTGTGTGTGTGTGTGTGTTTGTGGTTTTTTGGTGTGTGTGTGAGTGTTTGTTTTTTTCCCCTGAGTGACTCATACAGAAACCAAGTACTTTTACACCAAGAACAACTGTTTGGAACCTGCCAGAAAGGCTCATGGTGTCTGCTCAACCAGCCTTTGAAGTTATCCCGGTGGCTGGGTCTCTCCCTCAGCTAGCTGTTAAACTGTCCAGTGTGGGTGTGGGCTTGGGTAGATGGGTAGACCTAAATGAAGAGCTCAAATGATGTGAAAAAGTTACAGCAAAAACAGTTTGGTGGTGTGGTTTGCTGTTTTTTGTTTGTTTGTTTTATGCCTATCTTCCTTAAAACCCTTTTCATAAGTATTAATTGCACATCCATAATCTGCTGGTATGCCTTGTGGGTTTTAGATGGGTCCTTTGTCTCTTTCCTTTCTTTTTTAGGATTAGAGTTCATCTGGCTACCTGGTGGTGTCATTAAGGATTGTACAATTTAAGCTTTCGAACTGGTGGCATGACTGTAACACTCCCGAACTTCCTCATTGCCCCGTATCTTCCTCAGACTGGATGCTTAAACTATGAAAGCGTTGTCTACACTTCTACTGTCTTGAGGTGCATTTGAAGATTAGAAGTGTTTAATTTTCCCTATTATTTTTATGCCCTAGTTAATGACAGAGAAGGAAACGGTTGTCACTTTAAAATAATCCCATATTGTAGAAATAAGTATTAACCGTCTTTTTCCTACACCATGTGCAGGAAACAGTGTTATATATGATTCTGTATTTATTCTGTTGCTAATATTTCATTCATTCTAGACACAGTTTAACTTTTTGGAGTTCTTAATGAGCTGAACTGTACTTCTTTTGATACCCGCAGTTTGCATTTCTTGTCTTGAGCTTGTTGCTATCGATTTTTCCTTTTCAAAGAAAGGATTAAGGAGAGGGGACACAGAAAACCTCTAGAGCTTTTTACCTCACTCTTAAAACAGAATAATCTTTTAACCATATAATATTACATTCATAAATGCTAAATTTTAAGAGCAGGTTGAGAAATGTAATGAAACACTCGTCCTTTGCAGAGGGTCCATTTATTTACATCTTTACATTTTATTCAAGTTTATTCTTTACACCTTTCACTCATCCTTGCACTCAGCTTTGGGAAACTGACCCTCCTAAAGTACCAGCAGCAGCTCCTATTGATTGTGACTGTGTCTTCAGTTTGCACATCAAAGTAAATTAGATAATAATCACTTGCACTTACTCAGCTATCACTTTTAGTTCTGTAGTCAATGCATCCTAATGAGACCTAATAGTGAAATACACCAAATTAATTGTCAAGCTTGCGTTAAGAGAGTCAGCAATTTTAGGCAGCCCAGGTACGTAGGGTTGCTTTTTTCTGCTCGGGTATCGGTTTGACACCTCAGCATGCCACAGCCTGATGACAAAGATTTGGTCACTACAGCTATTTGGTTAACTTTTTTGAAAAGAGGAGGCAAGTATTTTTACAGTAATTTTTGTGGCAGTGGCCTCTTTCCAAACAAGTGTGTCCTTGAGGTGGATCAGCATGCATTCTATGCAGTATTAAAGTGCTAAACTGCAGAAGCAGTTACACAAGGTGGCCTTTATGTGATCCATCTTCATTTGTCTGAGCACCAGCAAATACCCCGTGTAACAAAGCATGGAGGGGGCTTCACTGGTTTTAGCAAAGGGCTGTGATTTGCCATAACTGTGATCAGCTTGTTTACTCATTTTAAACCTCTACATGTTGAGATTTTCATGTAGCGATCATTAGAAATATATTTTGCTTGGTTTAAGTTAACTTTGGCCTTTGCATGAAGGAGATGATAGCTTCATCTTTTTTCAAACATCCCTACTTAAAGTATCAAAAATGTTGTGTTCTACTGGAAATAGCTAAAAGTATGTCCGAAAGGTGTATTCTTTTTCACAGGTCCTCACTGGAATTCACACTTTGTTCTTTTTAATGCCTTCTGGGTCCTGTCTCTGAGTTTGGTGCTTTACTGATCTGCGAGAACCAAATGAAACAATCTCAACTGTAGAGAGATGCACTTTTTTGGAAATCTTTCTGTATGTCAAAACTATTCATCCAGGGTGCTTAAAAAAACCCAGCCCAACAAGCTAACCACACACCCACACATGCAACAAAGAAAACAACTGTAAGTGAAAGAAAGCTTGAAACCTCCTGAAACAGTAGGCTGGCTAACCAGAGACTGCATCTCCATAAATAAGAAAGCTTCGGCCTTAGAGCGTACTTCAGATGAAGTGATCTAATGCAAGGTTTTTTATTAGTTACAGACCACAGTAAGTGCACCCACCTGCTATGAAAGAGGCCTTGGTGGAAAAAGACTTTTGGTTGTTTGTTTTCCACAGGTGTGTTACCTTAGAGGAGTAAATATTGTCTGTTTGCTATTGGAAAGGTTAACCAAGAGGATGCCGGATAGCTGGCCTGTCAGCAACACGTGCTGCAGGATTCAAACCCCATTTTGATTTTTGGAGTATGGGAGCAGAAGAAAGAGAGGGTTGTTCAGCCTTTAAATCTCAGAGAAAATTGTGATCTGCCATTAGTAGCTTGTCATTCTCTCAAGACAATTAACTTAATATTGTAGAGTTATTATGCCTTATGTAATGTTGTATCGTGTAATATCTGGAGCAGTTACGCGTTTTATGTACATCAGTGTCATGTAAAAGCCTCTGTCGATTTAGTACCTTTCTTTCAGTGTGTCTTAGGACGACATCCAATTCCAGAACAGTCTGTTATATCAATTGTCACTTCCTATTAATAGAAATTTTGCTTGTTCCCTTGGTGAGGGATTAAATTTCAAGCATTACTGTCAGTCGTGTTTCAGCCATGTTCCTTTTTGCAAAATAAGCTGTGAACGAGGAGAGCGACTGCTTCCTTTCTCACTGCATCTTTACAGCTCAACCGTACCTCCTGTTTGCACCATCCTAACCAACCACATCCCTGATGGAACCCTCAGCCTTCCTCCTGGAGTCAACATGCTACTTTTCTGCCCCTTGGGCCAGGGCATCAAAGGAGTAGGAGAGTTAACTTTGGTCAGTCTATTAGGAGAGGATTCCAGTTTAGCTGGCATGCTGGAAGGTGTCCTTTCTTACTTACCATTGTGGGAGAAACACGTTAGCCCTGTACAGGGGAGGAAAACCCAACATTCAGGCCTGGTAAAAGATGATGAGACCTGTGTAACAATTATGTGTAATTTTTTCTATGAAAGATCTTCTCAGTTGATGGAAAAATGGATCAGTCACATAGCCAGTGCAAGAATTGCCTTCTGAAGGTCTTGGTTGCAGAGTTTTGCTTGTTTGGTTTATAAACTGGAAGTTGAATTGGCATAAAAGTCAAGCATCTGACTGCTAGATATGGTAATCTAAAAAGAAGGCCTATACTTTTCAACGGGAAACAGTCCGGTACTGAGAAATGACCGTGGTGCATTTCATAAGTTTACAGTTCCTTGCAGGTGTATTTCAAGGCTTTTAATCGATGCTTTTTAAAGTGGATGGTGTTACTCTACTGGATATGAGAAGACTGTATTTCAGCACCAGGACTTCCAAGCTTTTTTGAGGAGGAACGTTCCAGAAGGTTGTACACTCTTAGCAGTAATGGATTTTCATTTTCTTGATGTGAAGGAGTCTCATGTTAACATTAGACTCTTTGGAGACTGTAGTATATTTGTTGTGCAGCCTGTCAGCAGCATTCTAAAGAAACTTCATGTTTTCTGTGCACGTCAGGTTTTTATGAGACACTTGGATGCTTTGGAAGGCTCTATTATTCTTTTTTTCCTTATGTTTTTCTGCAAATCTAGTTATGTTGTTTGCTTCTAATCTTCCATTTGGCACAGAGCTGTGTTGCAGAAGCATTTCAAAACTATTAATTCTACAGCCCACCTTCTGGGAACAAACGTGCCTTTATTCATACACAAGGAAATCTTAGCTCTGCAAGTGTCACAGGAAGAACCTTATTGTCCTTGATGGACACAGTCTAATGATGTAACCAGAAGAAAGAAACCTCAGACACACCAACCTCCTGCCCCAAGGGAAACCCCCAACTCTAAAAAACCAGCACGACCAAACTCCACACACATGCACGCAGCTTTAAAGGGGCAGATGTTTACCTGCATTATCTGATGCCTTTTGACTCTCTATAATTCCTGTCCCCATGTGGGTAGGAATGCTTGTGCCAGTAAGCATTCAGCAAAAGCTGGAGTACTTTACTGAAATGGCTTCTGGGGGAGCATTCCACTTGAGAGGTTTGGCTTCTTTGAACTTCTGCCAGAAGTGTGTCATGCTAAGGGTCTGCTTGTGAAATGACAGGGTTTCTCAGGCAGAGTGGCAGTTTTACACAACAGCTGGAGTTGTAGGAGTCAGGGGCTCCCTGTTCTGAGTGAAGTTTGGAAGACTGTTTAGTTGACATTGTCATGTCTGATGTTTGGGCTCTCCCAGTGCTTCTGTCCTTGCCCAGTGCCTTGGGAAAACACTTGGAGACTCTTACAACAGGGGACAATTCAGTTGTTTGGTTTGGGGTGGGTATTTTTGCACTTGAGAGATATACGAAGAGTTTAATGGCTTTCCATCAGTTACTGGTCAAGTATTATGCCTAAAGTGTTGTTTTTATTATCATTCATATGCTGTAATCTTGATAGATAATTTTAACTTGCCTGCTTTGTGAAAATAACCTTCTTTAGAAATGAAAGCCTCTGTGGTGGCAACGTCCGCGAACTGCACTCATGGTGCCCTATTTCTTCATGTTCTCCATGTCCCCAGAAATAGTAAGGATTGACCATTTTACAATAGCTGAGATATAAAGTGATCTATATTGGAGAGAGAGATGATATTGACAGTGCTGGCCTCCAGAACACACTTTATTGCAGTTCCCCCGTGGCTACAACAGCTTATCGACCTGTAGGTTATCTGTCCATTTGATGGGAGTCAGAAACCAGGGCAGGTTATTGGAGACTGTGGTCCAAAGCTCAGGCTCTCCTGGGGCATTGTCAGGTGGGACTGTTATTTTAGGGTGGGAACAACAAACATCGAAGGGTATAATGACTTATTTCTTGTCAAAGTGTTGATTCCACCTGCATAATTCACAGCCTGCTTGAACTGTAAGGGTTGTCTTGTTTCCTCTCCATTGTTCAAAGCATCATAATTTCTTTCTTGATTCATCTTGGGCCCCCCAGCTGTGCAAAAGCATATTTGAATAATGTTTCAGTTGTTTTCTGATTGGAAAAGGAGAACTTGAGCCTGTTGATTTCAGCTTCATATTTTCAGAAATGTCCTCCTGCCTCGGCCACGAGGGATGACTTCACATTGCTGGTGCTTTCCAGAGCTTTGCTGTCAAATAGGTTGGCAACTGTAGCTCAACCCTATGGGATGCTCTCCTGGAAAGAAAAATGATGATAAGAGGAGGCTATTAAATTATACTAGAGTTCACTGCTGTGTCTTATGATGATAAGTTAAATAAGGAAAACACGTTTTATTTGAAAGTAGATGATTGGTCTGTCTACCATGTAGTTTTCACAACTTGTACTGTAGATAAAGGGAGAAAATGTGTGTGTGTGTGTGTGTGTTTACAGCCAGCAGAAGGATCCCTTTCTGAATACAGGTGATGTCACTTACACATTGAAGAGAATTTCTGAATGAGGGTTGTGAGTTTCTTAATTTACCTTTCTGTCACATAAATTATTAGGTATCGGTGGACTGCTAGGCAACAAAGTCAAATAATGTTACAAAGATCTTTGGACAATAATAGTTCAAAGTACTCTGGGACTTGATTCTACTAATCTGTAATTTAAAGGAAATCCACAGCTTTTGCTTTTTTTAAAGAAATAACCTGTTACATTGATTTTCAAATATATTCCCACCAGCTACTCTCTCCCATCCTCCTCCACTTCCCTCTCCCACCAAAACCTCCAGCAGTGATTACAAAATTTTAGGTAACCTCTTAGAATTTAGAGGCTAAAATCAGCATGTTTTGGTTGACATCATAGTATATTTAAATGTCACTGGTACTGGCATGGGACTTTCTTCCATGCTGTTGTGCTTCCTCACATTGTTCCTGGCAATTGCTGGGATGCACAGGAAAACGTGGAGGCACATAGCTGTCCAGATGCAGCTGATAAATAGGTTTGGAAAAGACCATTCTTGTTACCGGTAAGTTTAAAAAAAGACTATTTATTCAGTCTTTAACCAGAACTCTGGATAAGGTTCAGGCAGGGAAGAAGTGAAAGGGAGTACTGTGCCCAGTTCTGGGCCCCCCAGTTCAAGAGGGACATAGAATGGCTTGAGAGAATCTGGCGCAGAGCCACAAAGATGATAAAGGGAGTGGAGCATCTCTCTTAGGAGGAAAGACTGAGGGAGCTGGGGCTCGTTAGCTTGGAGAAAAGGAGACTGAGGAGACACATCATCAATGATTATAAATACATAAAGGGTGAGTGCCAGCAGGATGGAGCCGGGCTCTTCTTGGTGATGCCTGATGACAGGACAAGGGGCAATGAGTGGAAGCTGAGGCACAGGAAGTTCCATGTCAACATGAGGAGGAATTTTTTCACAGTGAGGGTGACAGACACTGGAACAAGCTGCCCAGGGGGGTTGTGGAGTCTCCCTTTCTGGAGACATTCAAACCCCAGCTGAGCACGTTCCTGTGTGACCTGGTCTAGGTGATCCTGCTCTGGCAGGAGAGTTGGACTGGATGATCTTTGAGGTCCTTTCCAACCCCTAACATTCTGTGATTCTGTGAAATGCAACTGGGGGAAGCACAGTGGGTACTCTTCTCCACCCCTGAGTCATGCCCAGCACAGGTCTGCAGTGAGCTGGGATCTTCCCAGGAGCAGAGGGGGAGTGAGAGCTTCTGACAATGTGCAGTCTGGTGCTGCCTGCACAAAACATTTGTGAATGAAGGCTTACTAAAGACACTACCCTCTTCTCGATGGCAAATTTTTCTACTGAGTTACATTGCTTCTTGAAGTAGTTTTAACTTCCTGCTGGAAAAAAAAACAAAAAACAAAAAACAAACAAACAGATGGATAACTTTGTTTCCATGCAGAAAAATTATAAATAATATGTTACTATGAAGATGAGGAACTGGGGCAGAAGGAAAATATATTTTTGGAATGCGGTTGGATTTATTTATATTCTCTCATACCAGAACACTGAATGCCAGCTGTGGGACATGGGATAGTTTTATAATGCTGTATGCAGAAACTAAATGTGTTTATAAATTAGCATTCATTAATGTATGTCTGAGTAATATGTGGTATACTTTCAGAGGAAGCAAATGCAGTACAATACGACTGGAATTTACGGTCGGGGTGTTGTCATGGATTAGTGGCACAAAAAAAGCAAGAAAGGTCAATATGACTGCCCTTATTTTTAAAAGAGGTGTTCCAATCCATTTCTCTGTATAGCTTTCTAATTTTTCCCTGCCCTTCTCTTGCTTACTTCAGAAGAACTCAAAGAAACAACTGAGTAAGAATTACATGACACAGTTTACTCATGAGCATGTTTTAATATTCTGTTTCAGAAGTACTCCATGAAAGATGACAGAAGAAGTTATTGTTATTGCAAAGTGGGATTACACTGCACAGCAGGACCAAGAACTTGACATCAAGAAAAATGAGCGTCTTTGGCTATTAGATGATTCCAAGACATGGTGGAGGGTAAGAAACGCGGCCAACAAAACGGGATATGTGCCATCAAATTATGTGGAGCGAAAAAACAGCTTGAAGAAAGGTTCTCTGGTTAAAAATCTGAAAGACACATTGGGTAAGTCCTTTTGTATTTTGGAAGAAGTTTAGTAGACTTTATGAGTTTCAGATTTGGAATGTAATGTGCATATAAATACATTTTAACATGCTTATTTGGATTTTTTTTCAATCTTTAGGTTGAAGTGACATGGTAGATGATTGAGGGGGAGAGTGGGGGTGGAGGGTGAATCATGGAAAAATCTGTAACAGGGTTTCATGCATCACATCCAGAAGAATGAGAGGTTATTTTTGTTCCAGTTTGTCAGAGGTTGTCTATTTTCAGTGGCTGAAGAAATTTGTTTTCACTGAGATATCGGCTGCTGAATCCTCTCCTCTCATGCCAGGTCCTCTCACTCAAAACTAGAAGGATGTAAACTGGATTGTTCAGCACAGCTATCATAACAAAGCTAAGTCACTTTATGAATGAGATGATCAGATGCAGCCTTGTGCAATGTCAGGGGTTAAGTTTCTGCAGTGTGAGATGTTCCTTTTGCTTCCAGGTCCTTAACGTGTTCTCCGTTTTGTACTTGCACGTAAATTCTTCACAACAGCATCTCATAAAATCGTATGCCCTTGAAAAATTGTGAGTCTATTTTGAAGAAATTATTTGGGTCAGGTGATTTTTTTTTTTTTTTCCCCAATGATTTTTAATAACTGATTAAATTACTAACAATACTAAGGGCCTTGCATACGGCTAGAAAAGGTTAAACATAGCAGTGAATGATCATTTTACATATAGAAGCCAAAAAAACCTTACAAATGGTATTTTAGGATGTAAAAAGACAGAAACAGATAAGCACCTGGAGGTGTTCTGAGGTTATTTTTGGCTTGTAATTTTTTTTTGCCTGTGTTTTGCAAAGTTTTACGTAACAAAAGCTTATTCTGATGCAATTTGCTGTAGAAAATACCGACTCTTTAACAGAAAAATTAGAATTTGAGATTGGACTTGTTAGAAAGCAAAGTGGTTCACTTAAAAATCCCATGGCAGTAGCTCACATAGGTTTATCACAGGTGGCCTGTACTAGTGTTGTGTCTAACAGGTTAGGTCTCTTGGTCACTTACTATTGTGTTCTCCATTGCTGAGCTGCCATAAAGTACATGGAAATTGAGGACTACAAGCTGAGTGGCAGGCAAACAAGGTTCTCACAAGATTTACCATGGTAATATTTAAAAGCATAGGCCTGTCTGTGGATACTCTTGGAATATACTCATTACAGTGCCAACTAATGTGTTTGTGCCTTTTCAAAGATTAAGCTCCAACATGTGCTAAATGATTAGAATCAAAATAGCAGTTGTGACTTTAAGCTCCTCGTATATGGATTCACATTGTTTAAAATACTTTTTTTTTTTTTGGACTAAAAGCTACTTTCTGAAAGCATTGTTTTTATGTTGCAATCATACATCAAGTGTTCGTGTAAAATAGGCACACACATTTGTATTTCTATCCAAGAGGAGTGTGTTCAAGTGAATGGACAGAGAGGTGTCCTAGCATATATGCATGCTCACCTTCGTGATCCGAACAGAGCCCCGCGCTTCAGGGTGCTTCACTTGGCTGTGGGGGTGACCAGTGAAGCAGTGTGAGAATAAAGCTTCGTGGTTTCGTGGCTGAGCCTTTGCTTGTGTTACATCTTCCAAGCCTCAGCCCTTTGCGTGCACGTACGCAGGTTTTTCAAGTTCTGAAGGACCGTTATTACAATCTACTGATTTCCCCTCTACCTCTTCTAATGGTTTTCTTTGTGCACTGTTTGCTCGACTGAGGCAGAAAATACCATGTGGCAGAGCCTTAGCTTTTTCTTTTGCAGTGACTGCATGTACCTGCTAAGCATACAGAGTGCAAAGCACCTCAGAGCTGAGGGCTCTGAACTGCTTAGCATAATGAAACTTATGCCTGTGCTGTGCACCACGTATCTGTGCCATTTTCTTTTTACCTCTCCCAAATCCAAGTCCTCAGTTAAGCTCCAGTCTTTAAGCCTTGCTTGTCTTGCTGTACAGTAATTTCCCATTCAGAACAAGGAGAGCATGTGTCCTTCCTTAGAGGATCCTTTGTTCTAAGCGGCCATCAAGAACGCACTTCTCTTTTTTCCAAACAAAGGCTTGCAAATTGCAAGGCTGATGCTTGATCTAGTGAAACAGCTTTTGAAAGTTTTGCTGCGCCCAGTGAAACAAGTTCTTCAGTTCCCTTTATAGAAATGCCTAATGTCTCATCAAACGAGATCTCCCTCTCCCAAGATCACAAGAAAATCCACATTAAAATACCCACTAACCCAGCACAAATGGGAATGGCGGTCATGACTATTAGTCCTTAAATCAAATCTGTTTCCAGCTTTAATCTCGAAGCTATTACCAAAATATCACGTCTTGAGCTAAAAAAAAAAAAAAAAAGCCATGAAAGTCATTTAACAATCAGTCAATAACTAATGGTAAGTCTTCTGAAATCTCCAGAAACAGCAGCCTCTTAGCTGCTTCCAGTGGCATGGCTAGTGGGCTTTAGAGAGGGACCCCTGCTGTACCGGGACCCACCTTTCATACTTGCAGCGTTCCACCAAATGGTTGCTCCCATGGAGATGCACTTTTCCCTGCCTCCTCCTTAATCAATGACATTTCCTCGCGTTCAAACCTATTTCACTTGAAAGCGCCATTATCACACAAATGATGTAGTGTGCTGTCTACATGATTGCCCGTAGCTATCAGCCACTCATACACTTATCCACTGTAATTACTGGTGGTTGATTTATACGTTGTTCCAGATACTCGATAAATAGGAGGAGTGCTAGCTATAGTTCAAATTGTGGCAGACCCCGCTGTTTAAAGAATAATCCCCGTAGTTGACCGTTGAAGGTGTGCCATCTAAATAGCTCTTCATCCATGGAGTCTGTGTTCTCCTGGAAGGCTATGGCACCAGTTAATACATCGCTGCATTCTACATAAAAAGCCAAATACACCACGGAAGTTTACTACCTTTGCAAAGTTGCATTTATCAGGAAAGCTTTTAATCCCATCGGAGAATCAAGTCATGCCTGTTTGATGCTGAAAAATAATTTTTCCAGAACTCTGTTGACTGTCAGTTGAACCTCAGCCCTTGAGTACTTTAATAGAACCTCATCACCTTTACGGTTGGTCAGCTTGGGGTTGGTGGAGGCTTACTGTGCGTGTGGGTACCTAGAACATGCAGCTTGATGGGTTGAAAAATCAGCCCGTTTTCTGCCACATCTTACGGCTCCTGAAATTTCCGATCTATTTCAGCATTTTTGGAACAGAGAAACAGCCAGCTCTTTTAAATATCTTGAGTGCACATTAAAATGCTGATTAACAGTTGTTTAGCATATGTTCATTAAATCATGGACTGAAAAAGAGCTCACTTCAAATCTCAAATGCCCCCCGGTAATTTCTGAAGAGAAACTTTGGGATCTTCCTACCTCTTTTTACAAAAGAGTAGCCTTTTTCTGCACCAGTCACTGTCTTTCCCCTCTAAAGGCGTACTCCATTATACTGTATCTTCTTTTGATCCTGTCACGGGGGAATTTTTCCAAAACTTAGCTTTCCTTAAGTGACTCTGAAGCATTTCAAGACTTGTCATGTTGCTGTTGACGGCCGTCCTGTTGTTAACGTGTTTCTGTTTGATGTCCATTACCTCCGTGTTCTTAAATTTCTTTCTTGAGTGAACTCTAACAGACACGTAGCTACAATGACCCAATTTTAATTATGAAAATGTAGCGTATAGGCCACCTATTAAGTATTTTAAATGATTCATCTTCTCATTCCCTTTTTTGTCTTAACTGAGTGATACTGCAAGTAAAAAGTTAATGGCAATTTAGCCATTTCAAATTACTGTCTTCTGTTTGCTCATATTGAATGAAATCTGGTAATTATTACTATTCTTAAGGCAAAAGGCAGCTTCCAGGCCTGTGATTAAAATTTCATCATCATTCATTATAATGAGGTTGAAAATAGTTTCCTTGTACAGTATTTCTTTTGTGGGGAGGGTATTTTTTTTTTCTTCCCCATTCATTTTGATTAAGTCTTAGTAAGCAAGAAACCTCTGGCACGCATCTTCCAAAGTACAATTTTCTGTAATGTAATTCTTCCCACGCGCTGGGGGTGGGAAAGAATTCCCATCCCCCTTTGGATGGAGCGGGTGTTTGCCAGCACCACCCCTAGAGCCGCCCGCCTCTGAGAGCGGCTCCACGGGTTTCCCCTTCTGCAGCGAAGATGAGCTGTGCTTGCTGGCTCATCCCTGTCACGCCACACAGAAACCTTATCTGAAGGAAGCAAAAAGAATTAAGAAGTCAGTTGTTTCTGTAAGCAAAATAATAAAACTTCTCTTTTTTTTTCCCCATCCCTTTACAAGTCATTTTCCTGGTGACAGCACAACGTGCCCGGCAGCAGCGTGCCACGGGTGACTGATGCGCGTGATCCAGAAGCTGGGTGCTGTTCTCATGGGCACCCACGAGCTTTTGGACATTACTGCTTTTGTTTCCCAACCAGCACTGCATGGCAGGCATTTCTTAAAGGTGTCCGGTCTGGCTCCCTTTACTGAACAACCACATAAGAAACCTTGAAGACATTTCCACTCGGTTCTTGGTGTGGGATTCTGAACAGGTGCCCAGAAAAGAAAGAATGGTTATTAAAAGGTATTGAAAGGGAGATTGGGCACCACGAATAGAGGAGATGTGTTTGCAGAATGCGTAGGAGCAATACAAACACTAGAAATGAGTGCTGGCAGTGATGACAAATAAGAGTAATCTCGATAACGTTTTACAGATTTACATTTTTCAATTGCCTGAGAGAGCCTCTTCAAATGACTTCTTTATTAAGCTTCTGTAAGGCAGCAAAACATTTCTGTAACTTTTTAATTTTAATGCACTCAGTGTGACAGATTTTCACGTGGAAAGTAAGAATTGCCAGGTGAGATGTAAGGTACAGAAACCAGTCCTTACTTGCACCGCCGTTGCCAGCGTGTTCTTTCAGAAGCATTGTGAACATCCAGGAGTAGTTCCTGTGGTCGTCAGCCCCCACGGCGTCTGCCTGGCCCAGTCTGTACAATCTGCACAGCAGCTCCTGAGGGCTATATATGCCATTGCTTCCAGGGATCAACAGTTTTACACCTCCCCTCTTCTCCTCTTGTTATTTTTATTTATTTATTTGAAAAGAGGTGTTGGTTTGGTTTGGTTTGTGGGGTTTTTTTTCCCATTTATAACTTCACATTTTCCCATTTGAAAGCCATTTAATACCACCCTCACTGAGCCCTTCTGGAGACTGCTGGGGAAGTCAGCTTTTTCTTCTTTAGACAGTCACCGCCTAGTGAAATGGGCAGGAATGCGGAATAAGTAATTTTGTAATCCAGTGTTTTATTTAATGTTGGAAAGCAGATGTTTATTGTACTTCCTTTTTCGATAAAACTATTTCAACTGAAACTATTTCCATCATAGCTCTGCAGAACGCGGTCGTGAAGTCTCATTCTCCAAATTTCCTCAACCTTTGACTTCTTGTGTGTGGTTTAGAAGTCTTTATTTTTTATTTTGCTTTTGGTTTTGAGGATTTGATTTCTTTTAAAAAAATATCTTAATGGGCCAATTTCTCTAGTTCAGATGTGGTACTGTCTAGTAGATTTAATTCTACAAGGTGGTGTTTTGACATTCATCAAAGCCCTTCCAAGTCTTGAGTACTGAAATTTGATTACTGCTTAAGCCTTTCACTGGTGAAAGTTGCTTATGTGACTCTAATTTTTGTGGGGTTTAACTGAACTTTTCCCAGTTCTTCAGCTGTAATTTTTAAAAGTGTAATCACGAGAAGGATGTACAGTATTTCTGGCACAGTTGTAGCTATAAAGTGAATCTTCCATACTCTTTCCTCAATGAAGATGTTTATCGGTGAACTGATTGTCAGCTGCAAGATCACAGAAAACACATTAAATCAGTAATAGGACTAAGTACTAGTTTGAAAATCTTTCTGTTAGTTCTTGATTAGATGTTTTCAATTTTAGCATTTTCTGGACACTGTGTGGCTGTGAAATTTACTGCAGAATGGAAGAACGGTGGAATTAAATACGGTATCATGGGGTAATAAGTACACTGTTCTATATCACAGCCTCTTAAGCCTTGTAGAGCTCATGTTAATAAAAAAGGAGCTGCCCCGTAAGGCAAACGAAAGTTATTTTAATCTCTGTAGAACTTGAGGATCCTGATGGTGTTGGAAATCCTCATCCCAGACCTGTAGGAAATGCCAGTCTTTCCTCTCAAGAACAGGCATTTTATAAATCTGATTTAAGAAAATAAATAACCAACCTTCAGAACCTTCTGCAGTATGTAGCTAGTTGTTAAGTTACTTGTCATATATAATGATTTATAAGAATGAATGATACGAAGTCTTTCATTTAGCCAAATACCTGTAGTTGAAATTAGCAGTAAAATCCCCTTGTAGGGATCAAACACAAATAAAAAAATAATTTTGCTGTGTCACTTTCTGCTGCTTTGAAGCTTTCTAGTTTGTCAGAAAATGTGGGCATGACAGTTGTGGCACACCTCTTGGGGGACTGGATGAGGGTTTTAAGCTGTCAGTATACAGGAATGTAAGCTCATCTTTACAGAGAGGAGGTAGTTAAGTTGTTATATACAGCACGAAGTCTTGCTCGGTTTCCTAGAATCCATGTGTGAAAATAACTTATTCCATGGTTGAATTTGTTCAGCAAAAGCACTTTCTTTGCTGTGCTTCAGTCTGCTTTTCGGATGCATTGCTCAAACTAAGCATGTTTGTGGGGCAGGGTGACAACAGTGGTGACTCTTCACCAGTGATGAAATTGAGGAACGTGGTTTTGTGGTAGAGAGAGAAGCTGATGAAAACTCAGTTTAGGTGTGGTGCCTTTGGTGGTTTGGGAAGGAAAAAAACAAAACCTGGAACAATTGCATTTCTTCCATCTTCACAGTAATAATAGATCAGGCTGGTTGCATGGACTACTGTCATTAGATGCTGAGAGGAGGCAGGAGACATGCCCAGAATGATTCCAAAACACAGTGAAGAGATTTCTTCCATTCCCAGCTAGAGCAACTGTGCTGATACCACTGGCGTGGTAGCAGATGACAGGTATAATAAGGAATTCAAATGCTTTGCTACTTTCTGGAAACACATCTGCATCATGGTCATCATCCAAACCCAGACTTCGCTTAAGTGGCTGTTTCCAGTTCATTGGTGGTCTTTGAATATCTGGAGATGTATTCAATAGCAGTAGATAGAAGAAGATCTTGCTGACATGGTAAGGTCTGCTGTCTCAGTATCGGTTTGATATATACACAACATTCATCTGAATTAGTGTTACTTTCATGCACATGTCATGGTTTAGGGTCAGGGTGGCCCCTTAGACCTGTAACAGCCGCTCTCTGTTAACCCCCTCCCTCCCCAAAGGGAAAAAGAAAAAGGGAGAGTGACTTGGTGATTAGAAAAGGAAACTGGACCAGCTTTAATGAGAATAATAATAATAATAAAAATAGACTATGTACCAATATAACAAAACCAGTATGGAACCCAACTCCCTGATAGTAATCCCATCACTGTCACCACTGGTGCTGTGGAGCAGGCACCAGGGGGTCCCAGGCTGGGCCCTGCAGCAGACGGGAGCTGTGTTCAGGGGCTGGATTCTGGTACCGGGTTCAGGAACACACCGATTGGGATCGAAGGCAGAACGGAGTCCTCCTGGGATGCTCCAAGGAAGGAACCTGAGAGAGAACCTGAGCCAAACCCAGCAAAGCTGGCACAGAGGGCCAAGAGGGGAGCAGAGCCCGGGAGCCCCCAGAAAGAGGGCGGGCGAGCAAGCAAGCAAGCAAACAAAACTATAGCCCTCCAGATCCCTCTGCTTTATACCAAATGTGACATCTGTGGGCTGGAGTCCCTCGCTGGTCAGTTTGGTGTCACCTGCCCAGTCCCCTCCTCCCTGCAGGTGCTGCCTTTCATTTTCCTGCACCCCCCAATGGGTGCACAAGATCCAGCAGTGGCCTTGGTCTGCACCCCAGCCCTTGGTAGTGACTCCAACCATGGGGTGTTGTCACTGCCAGCAGCAGCCACTGCCTGGGAAAACACTGCTAATTTCAGACAGTGCAGGGAGTTAGAAGAACTGAGAGGAAAAGTAAAGTCACTGAATAGAAGCAGCTCTGTTCTCACCCAAACCAGGACAGCATATTAAAGTAGTTGCCCAGAATGCAAAACATACTTACAAATTTATGGTTACAGACCTATAGTACGCCTGTAAAAATTTAAGTAACTGTGTTCAGTGAAAGTAGCATTAAAGGAATTGAAGTCTGTGCTTTGTGGAACTGAAATCAGACTTTCTGAAAAATACCATGTTAAAATTTATAAAAGAACATGTGCTTATGGAGGAAAAAACCATGAAGTTGCAGAGCAGACTAATGGAAAATTTTTAAAATTTAAAAAATAAAAGTCCAAAGCAAACTAAGCCACAGGCATTGTGCCTTTTTGTTACCTGCAGCTAAAAGACTTGAAAGCAAAGAAAAACGGTAAATATTCTGGAAAACTCAAGGTACAGAGCAATGCTTCTTTTACTGCTTGATAGAAGGCTTTTGTCTGCCGGATGTATGCACCAGGGCAGTCATCTGATCCGAGGTGAAAAGCCGTGCAAGCAGAACCTGCAGCTTGTTGCAGTGCCCCTGAGCTCCAGTGCTCGCTGGTGATGGGAGAAGAAGTTTGCTCTTTTTGCAGTTTACAATTGCATGAGTTATATTCTGCTGAAAGTTTACCTTTTGTGAATTATTTATTGGGGTGGATTATTTAAACAATTTGCTGCTTGAAGAGCTTGGACCAAACGTGTAAGGGGAACCATGATGTGTCCTATTTTCAGCATGTTTTTCTATTTGATGGTGGCAATAAAATGTTGCGAGGCTGAAGGCATAAAGAAATCTTGCTGGTTTTAGTCCATGTTGAGTGAATAAATTTGTTCTTTGTACTGCATTAGAAGTTTTGAGTAATAGGGACTTGTCTCCCCACTCCCCATGCGGCATGTGTGCACTTACAGGTACAATTTGACACTTAGAAGTAGCAGAACTAGCCTTTATTTTAGTCATAATGATGTTCTGATAAGATAAAAGGATTGCTTTTAACTCAGTGTGGCTGTGTGTACTGGTGTCTGGTGGTGGGATTACTTCCCTGGGCTGTCACCTTTGAGGACCGTTGGTTTCATCTCTCTCTGAGACAGTTCTGTTTCCGTATGTAATCATGTTTGGCCTTTGGGCAAGCCCAAAAATTAGCTCCCAAGGTAGTTTCATCGTTCCCTGTTAAAGGCAGTCACCCTGTTGCCAGTAGCTCTTCCCACACTCTGTTCCAGCTGTGGAGGCAGGACCTTTCGCTCTCTTAGTGTTAAAAGTTTGTGTCTGAACCCTCAACTCTTTTGATGTTTCATTTTTTCCATAGAATAAAACCCTTTAAGCAGCCTGCTAATTATGTCTTACTTTTTTATGAGGCAGTGAAAACAGAGTACGTTTTTTGTCCAGATACTGACTGCCTTGTACAGGATTTTTTGCCTTGTGTTCCCCTCTGTCCTCCTTTCCCTCACATTCCTAGCAGGACCAAAGTTGGCTGAAGCAGCAGAACTGGGGCTGTAGTGTGGGGTCACCACATTGCACCCTGCTGCTTGGGTTGGGCCCTTCCCATAATGATGTGCTTATGGGGGGATGTACTGACCATGCTTCTTCAGAAAACACAGTCTCTGTGTGCCCTGCACACTGACCTCCTCTTTAGCTTCACCTTCTAGCACATCAGGGTGGTAACAGAGAAGAAACTGTCGACAGTAACTGATTTGGAGGTCTTGTGTCTACCTTGTTTGATGTGTATAGCTGGGTCACCCTTCTAAAGACCAAAGTAAGATGGCCAGCAAAAACCAGTAGCCTGTGTATGTACTCTCAGGGACACCATCTTCCAAAGAATTCCGGTGACTCCAAGGACAGGACACGCAGGGTATGAAGACACCCATCATAAACCTGCTGTGTGAGAGAAAATTCCCACCTCGGTGGGCAGATCTGGACAAACAGTACTCTTAATGTGAGCGGGTGGCCAGCTTGGCCAGGTGGATATTCAGGGGTGACTATTTGCACCAGAAAATTGAGTTAGGACTCAAATTCAGTTAGGACGTTGGTTGTAGACCATCTAAACTATACACAGTCATTGACGTCACTCCTCTTTAGCAGTCTTTGAGACCTTGTAAATGAAATAAAATGGGAAGTGAAAGAAAAAAGAAAGGGAAAACATATACTTCTTGTAATGAAAATGCCATTGTTCTTCTTCTTGGGTTCTACCAATTTATAAATCTGTAAGATATTTTTGTAGTTGTTTATTCAGGAAGATGCTCTCCAGAACAGGAGCTAAATTGTTACTATATTACTTATAAATTTGTTACTGAGTTTTAATCTACAGAAGAAATTGTAATAGTTTGTGCATGAGTTGTGGGGTTTTGTGTTTTGGCTGTGAGGGCCAAACCTCAGAGGAGAGGGGCTGTTCTGTTAAGCGAGCAATTTTCCCCTGTTACTTCCCCTTCAGTGACAGGGAGGTCTGGTTTTGTGCATATAGTTGCAAATAATCTGAGAAGCCTTTATTAACAAAGCGTTGAGCGTTGCAGTTCACAGAGGAAGTCAGGTAAGAAAAGGTGATACTCACTTTGCTTTCCTTTCCTAAAAGAAGGCTTGAATAAAATTGCAGCTAGCTATGACAGGCTTCTAAGGAGTTCTGAGGTTTCCAAGGAAAGGCACCTTGGACTTTCTTGTAACACAGTATTTAACGTTTGAAAACATAAGCGCAGCATAGCATTGTCATTCTGTCGTTACAGCAGACTTCCTGAGGCTTTTACATCATGCTCGGGGTTTGTATGGGGCAACTGAAATAAAACACTTCAACCTCAAAGAATAGCTGACCATGTTACCTGCAGGAGAGACTGTATTTGAGTTTTTTTGATGCCAAGAGATTGCCCTTTAGTCAGTATTTGCATCATTGTTTTCTCATGCATTTCTTTGAGCTGAGGGGCTGTACAATTACTGCTTTGTGATACATCTCTTCAAGTTTGGGCTTGATGATCTGAACTTAAATCTGTATTTGTAGCACTTATTAAGGCTTTCATTTTCACATACAGAATTGAGAGCAAATTCAAGCAAAAAAGAAGTGAAAAGACCAAATTTGTACTATAATTGTCTCTATCCAAAGTAGAATGATTCTGTCTTGGTTATTGGAAGAGTCTTTAAACTGGAGAGTCATGGTCTCCCATACAGGGTAGTCTACTTTGTACTTGCTGTATTTTGGTTTGTTGGTTTGGTTTTGGTTTTCTTTTTTTTAATAAATTATTGAGTGGGTTCATATGAGCTAGTTGGATTTGTATCCCAAGCTGTCCTGTGTACCTCTGATTAAAATAAGAGATAACTAAATATCAAGCATCTATCCATCAAATGCTGGAGGGGGAACATAAGCTGTTGCATACTTAGGGAAGGTCAGGAGCATGTATTGGGGTAGACAGTCTGAAGCACCTCATGCACATTGGAGGTTTCTTTGGCAATATTCCGTGAAGTGTTTGTGAAGGAGAGGCAAAATAGCATAGCTTTCCTTCTCTACAGCAAAGGAGCGCAAAGCACTGGGAAGTCTTACAGGGCTATTGTGCTTTATCCCTGTACCTTATAAACCTGTTCTTAGGATTTTGGGGCTGCCTTAGGTTTAAGGTTGTTTTTTCTTATCAGGGCATCCTGCAAAATCAGTTAATAGAATTACGAAGTAGGTGGAAATATCTTTAAATGATCTCTATTTGAAAGCAAAGACTCTGCATTTAAAGCAAGCCGTCTACAATTTAAATTTATAGGCAGAAATTAGAACCACAGATCTTGATAAACCCCATTCATTCTCTGTGCCTTCTATTTGAGACCGGGATAGCTATTTTCCTATTTCAGAGAGGATTTAAAATCCCAAGGCCATTTAAGCCTGCTGAGACTTCATCTACTTCAACTTTTGCACGTACATGAGGTGGTTGATGGAAGCCTTCAAATCATGCGTTCAATGCTTTTGTAAAACTCTATCCACATATGTCCCTGTAGTACATCTTTCATTTTAACCTCTTGCTTTAAAATGCTCTGGGTAGGGGAACCTTGTTGCCTGGTACTGGAATGGAACGTACCTTTCCTGATAAGAGCCTGATGTGTTTAACGCGGTATAAATGACTGGGAGTAACACGGCGGTTGGTTGTAATACAGTTGTTGAGCTGATTTCTTTATGGAAGCCTCCGTACTAAACTTCAGGTGTTTGATGTATGGGAAACTTTGACACTACTTTTTCCTGTGTTTGAAAAACATAGTGATAAAGCAGCCTGGCTGTAGAAATGGCAGAATTTCACTTCTGACATTTAAAGAAGAGTTTCCATTTTCTGATCTGTGTCTGTTTTGATTTTGGGCTTCCGAAAAGAGATACAAAGAGTCATTAATGGGAGTTCGTTTCTGTATCACAAATGCAGTTGAAGATTTCTGGAATTTATAGCAGTGTCCTTTAAAAAGTGCTGTTGATGGAGATGTTGCTTCTAAAATACTGACTATCCCATATGGATCTTGGCCTTTGAACATTTGCTTGGAAATTGGACGTGTAGGTGGAGTGGGAGAAGGAGGAGAGGGAGCTTGCAGACTGAAAATGTGCAGAAATTATTAGCTTTTCTGGGTAACAGAAATAATTTCAGTCTGCTGAATTCCTTTTCAATAAAGAAGCAAAGACAAGTTAATTTAGAATTATAAAAATAATAAATAACACAAAGCTAAATGAATGTCTTGTCTAGACATTCCAGCTGTCAAGAAGTTATGTGTTTATCTCGGTATTGGGTGAATGAATTACTTAATTTACATCATTTTATGTGCTTTCTTAAGATTTCTCTGAAAAGTTAATTACTTCTTAATACAATCTTTTTTTTTTTTTTTTTTTAAAGACACTGTAGGCTTTGCATACTTATTAACTGTATGCATCAATATGCGATATAATTCAGAGCCTTAGTATTAGGAAATGAATAACTTGGTAAACAGAAAAAGATCATTTTAATTTATTTTTAACTAGCTATGTGTGAAGCCAGATGGAATTGCAATTCTATTAAAGTGCGCAAGAGAAATTGTGATTTTAAGTATCTTAAGTAAAAATTGGCTAAAATGATCAATAAACATTACCTCAAAATAAAAATAGGTTTTGATAAACTTGCTTGTTTCTGGTACATCTAATACAAGGCAGCTGATTTGTAAATGGAATGAGAATTTCTGGTTACTCTGAAGATTTTTTAGAACTAGGAGAGCTGTTTTATAAAATTTAATTTTATATTTTGGAGAACTAAAATCTCTTTCCATCTCAGCTGAAATGGAGTTCTTAATTCGTTATATAAGTCACTGAATTTAACAATTTTTTTTTTAATGTTTTTTCAAATGATTTCAGAGATTGCTATTATTATTCAGTATTTGAACAAGCTCTTGCTCTCGATATTTATACTGGCAGTTCTCTTAGCCCATTTGTTTGACTTCCTTAAATTTATCGGCCTCGAACCTCTTTTACTTGAATGTTTCAGCTGCTTAATGGAAGTTGTCTTAATAGATTATACTAATGTTAAATTTTTAATCTTTATCATCCAATTGGAAACATAATGGGTTTATTATTAAAGAAGAAAAACATTATTTTAAAAAATGGATTAAAATGAAAATGTTTTCATTAGAAAGCACTGTACTTTGCTCTTTGTGATGGCTTCTATGATGATTTTGTTTTACCCATACAGCAAGTACTGTTTAAAGCATCTTACTCTACAAGGAGGGTACACAAAATGAGCTGCATTAAACTTTGTATGAAAAAATTTACAGGTAACTTTTGTAATTCAGACAAGAATGGCCAGTAATGTAAAGAAATTTCAGTTACTGGGTAATGCCAGTGAAAGACCCTTTTAAAAAAACTAATTTTTCCCATGAATACTCATGTTTCAAACCCATGCTTTGATGGCCTGTGTGAGAGTTGTGATGGCATGGATCAGATTTAAGGCAGAAGCCAAAGGAACCATCTCCCAGGGCTTTCTCCCTTTTTCCTCCTCTTTACAATACCTTTGTTTTTCTATATTAATGGCTTTGACACCGAATCGCTGCAGTAGCTTTTCTACCAAATAGATGCAAACCGTGCATCATGGGTTGATTTCTGGGTACAAACCTGATTGCAGGGGCAAGGCACTTTGAGGAAGGTGCCACCAGTTTGGGTAACTTGGGGGCTGATGGGGATCCAGGAGTTGGGGAGGCAGGGATCCTCACTTGCCCTGCCTGCCTTTCCAAGCGGGCAGAGTATCACATTTCTGTTTCTGGAGGATTTGAAAAAATGAAGGAATCTATAAAATTTGCTTTAGTGAGATGAAAATTAAGTGAACTGGGGTTTACCCAGCTTTGGTTTTGACTGTACGTAAGTGTCCTTTTAATTCAGGTCCTGTGTTTTGACTAGGTGATACAGAATAGTTTATGTTTTTATTGGAGAAAAACGTTACTGTATTTGTAAATAGACTATGAAAGCAGCTGCCAGTATTTGATACGCTGTTAATTCAAGATATCTGCTTGATGACCCTTATCATAGTTGAGTTAACAAAGCTGATCTACAGCTTTGTAGTAAAATATAGAGTAACTGATGGAAAACTAAGTTCAAACAAAATATTGAACACATGATACGAAAATTGGTTCTGACTTTTTATGAAAATGAATCTATTAAGAGTTGTAAATATAGCAATAAATGAAAATATATAGAAAGCTGATATTTTCTTTATTTGCTATGGGGAGAGGGAAGGTAAGACCATTGCTCAGCACCATTTGTTGTTACTCTTTCAGCTGTGTATTGAGACTTAAAACCAGCTACTTCAAAAGTGGTACAGGATATCTGAAGGACACCACTGAGTAGAAATTTAGTCCCTTAAAGAGCAAGTAGCTTCCAAGAACTTAGTTGTATTGAGACACTTTTGTTGGTGCTTTTGCAGTGTTTTTTATAGTTCAAAGGCCATTTTCTTTGGAGAGGGGTGTCCTTCCTTAATCACTCTCAATATTTTAATAAGAAGTTGTTAGGTGCCTCTTGAGCAGCTGTATCTGCATATGGAGTGGCATTGTCTCTTCCCTTGAGTTCTGGATTGAGGTTTTCTGTTTCAGAAAGTGTTTAGTGTTGCCTTTATGATTTCTCAAAGCCATACAGTTTTCTTTTATTGCACTTTTTGTCTCAAAGCCTTTTTGGTTGTTTGTTTGGGGTTGTTTGGGTTTTTTGGGTTTTTTGGGGGGTTTTGGGTTTTTTTGTTTTGTTTTGTTTTGTTGTTCGGTTTTTTTGTTTGGTTTGGGTTTTTGGGGGTTTTTGTTTTGTTTTGTTTTGTCCTGTGAATTTGGTTTGATGTGCAGGTAAGCTACTGAAAACATGCTTTGCTCATCATTTATATATTAAAATTGAAGAAGGTTTTAGAAAAGGTGAGTTAGGAGAATCCAGATGACCCTGGTTTCACCTGCCAGCTATTTTTCAGAAATTGTCTTTGGGTATTGACTGACCTTTTTTTAATACATGGAAAATGTGAGAATGGAAAAAACAGTAATCTGGGGTCTCAGGTAAACTTAAAATTCATTTGGAAAAGAAACACAATTGGTTTTAGTCTAAAGTTAAGCTACATACGAGATATAATATATTTAGGGAGCAGTCTTGGGAGGGGGATGCTAGACAATTTGACTGCAAATATCTTCAGTGTTTAGTGCATGTTGTTCTTAAATAGAACTTCATAAAATAAATGCAAGTACAGATCGGCCTGAAGAGAAGCATTATACAGCCACGTCAGCAGTTTTTTCACCCCTGGGGATGAGCAAAAGCAGTTAAAATACAAAAAGTGGTCACTCATCAGTTTCAGGCAAGGACACCAGCTCTCAGGAGCATAGAAAGACTCATCAAATAAGTCTTCCTAAAATTAGGAAAATATATCTGTTGTATAAATGGGCTTTTTCTTAGTCAATGTAGTGTGTAATACGAACCATAATTAGAAAATAGAATATGAATTTTTACTAGTGACCAAAAAAAAGTCCCTTTTTATACAAGTGTTACATAGATATTTGATAGAAGTATGTATTAGGGTGAAGTTTTAAAGATAGTTAAAGTTGTTTATCCAAAGCACCAATTTTCATGAAGGTCACAGCAAAAGGAGAGAGAAATCCTGCCTTGGTTTTTAGCAGGAGAAGGCTGGGCAGTTGGGGCATCTGTGTTGTCTGACAGGCAGCCAAGCTTTGGGCCAGGAGTCTGGCAGGAGACACGGGTACAGGTTGGGGAACTGGCACCATCACAGCCTTGAGCCAGAGGGGAGTGACCAGAAGGAGATTCCACCACTTTGTGGTTGGGGGAAGCTCCAGTCATTCCCTGGGGGGAACTTAAGGAGCATGGGGTGGGAAGGCTGGAAGTGCTGCAGGGAGAGGACGTTGGAGCTGTGAGCCAGGGGACCTACAGGTATCACGGGAAGGCCATCACAGGGACAAGCTGGTAATGAAAGGGTGCAAAGCTGGGGTTTGCACAATGGGGACTTAAGAGACAGGAAGCGAATCCATAGGAAACTGGTCTTCCTTTAGCTTGCTGCTTGCAAAACAAGCTATTCTTTAGAGACACAACTGAGCAAGGGAAGGAAGAAGGCACAGGGTAATGCAGGAGGCACATTTCTGAGTCTCTGGAAGACTAACCTCAGGGTCAGAGGATTTCTGTCACTGCAGAGACAAGGAGGATTTGCAGTGCATCCCTTCTCTGGAAATTATGCTAACCGGTTGTTGGGGGTTTTGTTGTTGTTGATTTGGTGTGGTTTGGTTTTGTTTGGTTGGTTGGTTGGTTTTGATTTGGTTTGTTTGGGTTGTTTTTTTGTTTGGTTGGTCGGTTTTGCTCGTTTCTTTTTAAAAATCTCAGCAATATATCCACCTAAAAATTAAATCTACTCCCATCACTTGGCAACCTGCTTGTAAAAGTGAAAATGTTTAGTGTGGGTCAGCTCTAGATTGTAAGCAGTGGCATTTCCTACGAGACACTGTAACAAAAACAGGATTTCTAGTGCTTTGCAATGCTTTTGCTCCCACTCTTTTCCCATCGCTTGAAAGCTAATCCATTGCTTTGTGTTTCTCCTTACAACAACTAGTTGTATTACAAAGGATTACAGCTTCAGGTGAACTGTAACCAGTGAGTCATAATGGGAAAATACAGTTGTATTTTACTAGTGGATAAATTTTCATTAAAATAAAGACAATACAAATGACCCCAGTCACAAGTGTATTTGACTCTTCCAAACGGGACTCCCAAAGTCCTTGAATGTTTTGTTTTCCGTGAAACATAGAGGGGTTGCATTCTGTTCAGACGTAAGAAGAGAGATCCCCTTATAAACGGTAGTAAGTGAACATTTCTGGTAGTAGTGAGCAGGGGCAGTGTTTACTTTTCCAGAGATAACTCGTGTAGATTGTACTTTTTTTTTTTATTTTATTTTTTATAATGGAGTTAGGATATTTGTTGTAGATGCATAAGTTCATAGTAGTCCTAACTTTATTCTTGCTTAGCCATGACCACCCATACTACTAAACTATATTTTTAGACTTGTTTCCTAAGGAAATGAAGCTTACACCAGTCATGCTGTCACAGTCAGCTGTCATTGTCCGTCCATCTGTCCACCCATGATAACTCAGCCAATTTTAAGCAAATTTGACAGACTGGCAGAGATAAAATAACTAGTTTTTCTCCAACTCGGTGCCTGGGAGGGACATTGCTGGTGTCCCTCACTGGAGGAGAAGCCAGAGCAATCCCAGCTCTTTGCTTGGCCCAGGCAGGGCTGAAAGGCAGCAGGGTGTCGGGCACTGTGCTCGGCTGGGCAGCCCATCGAAGGAAGGGAGGGAGGGCAGCAGCAGGGCAGGTGCCCTGTACCTTGAGGGCAGCTTAGTTGTTGTAGTGGGGAGCTGGAGATGTGAGAAGGACCTGAGAATGCAAAGGCAGTCATGTGGTAAGGGGGCTAATTGCGGATCCTGCAGGAGATGGAGGAGGCAGAGGGAGAAGTAGTGCAGCAGGAGGTGTAAGGAGAAAAACAGGAACAGATTTCCTTCATTCTGCTCATGGAACAACTTGTTTCCTCTTCTTTCATAGACACAGTTATGAATGTTGTAACGTCACAGAAAAAGTAAGTGTTAGATAATGTTGTGCATGCCCTTCGCTGTGCTTAGCTGCAGATGAGTCTCTGCACAGTTAGTTCTCTTGGTCAAACCAACTGGAAACACAGTCTTTGGTGCACATTGCTGCTATTGCAGAAGTCTTTTCACTACCATGCGATCAGCCTTAGAAAGCTTGGTTGGGTTAAATGTTAAGCTTAAAAAGAAGAGCTCTGACTGCCTCTATTGACATGGAAAAGAAAAAAAAAAAAAGGAAGTTTCTCATTTATTTTTTTTCTATGTTGTTCTGGTTTGTGTTGACTGGGGAAGATAGAAAGGAACATTGAAAACATCAGATGCAGTATTGGAAGGTTTGTGGAAAACGATGCAACTTAAGATAACTCCAAGTGAAAGAAAGTGGTTGGATGATAACCTTTTGCTGAATGTTTAGTTACCTTTATCAGACCTAAGAAATTTTTTTGAGAAAAATATTTATTTCACCTGTTCATCAACATGTTTTTTTCTCTAGTTATTTCAGTTTATGGCATTCTCTTACCACACTGCATCCCCATATCTCACAGTTATCTCTCTGCTCTGATGTTCAGCTAGTTTTCTCCTGGCTGGCAACTTCATCATCTGCTGGGTCTTTTATTTTATTTACTGGTTCTTCTGCAGTTAATGCCAAGAAGTGGTGCTGCATATCTCCATTACAAAGCACATCAAAACCTAAGCTTTTAATCTGGAAGGTTCAGTGGTGTAGGGCTTTGTGTAGAGTGCAGCTATAAATACAGTTGCTTGTTTTTCATGAAGTTATAAGAAGTAATTTCCCCCTTATCTGAACAAAACGACCCTTAAGTTGTATATGTTGATACCACCCTAACTTAATGGTCCTTAGTTCTGATACATCCTTGCCTTTTGGTTGAAAATGATCTCTAAACTGATGAAAATTTCCAGTCCTGGCAGAGATCACAGCCCGGCCAGCTTCTGATTAGCGCTTGCTTGGACACGCTTTTCCTGCGATTGTCTCCCCTAGCACAATAAGCTGCTCTCCCTCCTTTTGCCTGGAAGTGCCACCAAGGGTTCTCGCTGAAATGATGTCGTTAGAATGACATTAGGATGTAAGTAGGCTCCAGCAGGAAGCAAGGAGCTGCTGGGAAAGTCAGGAAACACTTCAGGATCATTGGTATTTTCTGCAGTCTTCTGAGACCCTAAGACTGCATTAATTAATGTATTTAACCCTTCCAGTTAGCAATCCATACATTGCTGTGTGTGCTGCTTGTGCTGTACAGCTCACCCTGTGAAATAAACCTGGTAGGCTTGCATGGAGCAAGCAGCTTTGCTGAGGATTTACATTGTAGACACACATAAATGTATCCGCCTATATATTTGAAAAATGAGCACAGTTTTCAGCAGTGGGGTAGGCAGATTAAAGAGTCGTGAACTGTTAGAAATGAAATAGCATGCATCTCGATCGGTCAGATATTTGAAGAAACAAGAGTCAAGTCTTTTTGTTTGTTTGTTTGGGTTTTTTGTTGTTTGGTTGGTTGGGTTTTTTTTTTTTTACATTTGGGGTTTTTTTTGGTTGGTTGGTTGGTTAGTTTGGTTTTTCTCCATTCAATCTGCCATAATCAGCATGTACTCGGTGTGCCTCAAGTGAATCTTTCTCCAGCAGCAAGGCTCTGGAGTAAAGTACGAGACCACCTATTTCTGGGGGGAGGTTTGCTTTGTCCACTGAATGACATTTTGATAGTTGCTTGGTTTGTGTTATACTGAGACTTTATCTTTTATTTTCTCTTCTGAACTTTTGTAAGTGAATTGTAGGAGAGAGAGCTACTTGTTCACTTAATCTTTCTGTTGTTCACTTAATCTTTCTGTTGACATACAAGCTTAAGTAGTCCTTGCTGCAAGAGTTTGAAAAGTACACCGAGTGTGTTTTGCAGTTTTCCTTTCATATGTAAACAGACATTAGCATGGTTCCTGTAATTAAGGGAAAAAGATATTAAAAAAAAAGGTTACTTATTTAATGTTATTGTTGTTTCTTTTGTACATTGTATTTCATGCTATAATTAAAGCTACGGCAGTACATCAGAATTTACAGATTATAGGGCAGCGTATGCAAATGGTCTTCCTCACCGTCAGGCATAGTACACGGTGAAATACAGATGAAAGGGGTGTGGATTTCAAAGAGGGGCTTGCAGTTGGAAGGAGTTCCAGCTGTAGCTGCCTGGGGACTGACTGGAGAATGAAGAGAACAAAACGTAATCTGTAAGCTTTTCTTGCTTTTCTTGTACTACTTTATTTTTGTAGATTTTCTTTCATGTGTTGCTTGAGCCAAATTAAAGTCATCACTAAAATTAAAAGGCATGAACATTTGGCTGGACTTTTAAGGGACGTAACAGCAAGCTGTGCAGCATTTCCAGTGATTAGGTGTTCTCATAGTGAAGAAACCACCGGTTTTAAGCGCATTAAAACTCTGGTACTTCTGGGAAGGTTAGAGAGTCATTATAATGCAAATTGCTCCTTACCTAATGGTGCATCAGCTGGGTGGTAAAGATAACCTCCTAAAGGAGTTACTGTCTCCTGGCTGTGTAGTGTTACAGAAAAGATCTCCATTTAGCAATGCGGTTAGAGGAGCAGGTCACCAAACGCAGCGCTTGCAGTCTGTGGAGAAGCATTCCCAGTGACCGACCACTTTGCGTTTCTCTTTAACAGGCTTGGGAAAAACCAAGAGAAAGACGAGCGTGAGAGACGCCTCACCCACTCCCAGCACGGACGCCGAATACCCGGCCAACGGCAGCAGCGCCGACCGGATTTACGATCTTAACATTCCGGCCTACGTGAAATTTGCCTATGTCGCTGAGAGGGAGGATGAACTGTCCCTCGTTAAAGGGTCCCGAGTGATTGTCATGGAGAAGTGCAGCGATGGCTGGTGGAGAGGCAGCTACAACGGACAGATCGGCTGGTTTCCTTCGAACTATGTGGTAGAGGAGGTCAAGGAGGCAACTGCAGATTCACCCAGTTTTCTCAGCTTGCGGAAAGGCGCTTCCATGAGTAACGGCCAGGGCACCAAAGTACTCCACATTGTTCAGACACTGTACCCATTCAGCTCCGTCACAGAAGAAGAGCTCAATTTTGAAAAAGGAGAGACAATGGAAGTCATTGAAAAGCCAGAAAATGACCCAGAATGGTGGAAATGTAAAAATTCCAGAGGGCAAATCGGTCTTGTTCCTAAAAACTATGTAGTAATCATTAGCGATGGTCCTACCATTAACACTTCCCATCCGCCTCAGATAAGCTACACGGGACCATCTTCTACCGGACGGTTTGCTGGAAGAGAGTGGTATTATGGCAATGTTACCCGACACCAAGCGGAATGTGCCCTAAACGAGCGGGGAGTGGAAGGAGACTTCCTTGTTAGAGATAGTGAATCTTCGGTAAGTGGTGCTCAGCCCAGCGGGCTTTGTAACACCGATACTTGGGTTAACAAGCGTGACAGGCAATAGCTTCCCTATCTGTAGTCAAGGGCTTTTCTCCCCTAAAAAAGCCAGGCTTAGGCGTTACCAACCCCGATGTGCTTACTGCCGGTGAGAATCGGTCTGTCACTGAAGTGCAGCGACATTTACGCTGAAATTTAACAGCTGTCATCTGTATTACCCAGGGGTTCTTAGTTAATACACAAGCAAGTAAATATTTCAGGCTTCAGTTTGACTTTTCACCTCTCCCCCGTCTGCAATACTCAAATTTACAGTGCTACAAGATAAAATAATTCTTGTGAATTGCAAATTTGGTCATTAATTTGATTTTTAAAGTTAATTACAAATGGGATCTTTGCGTTGGTCAGTTTTGTTCTGCTTTTAATCAAATAATAGCAATGGTTCTTTAAACTATTGGTTAAAAGCCCACTTTAATGTACTTCTGCTCTGCTTAGATTAGGTAGGTTGTAGTAAGGTAAAGTCATTGTATTTAATTGTTAAGATTATGATGCACAAAAGAGAGGGTCAAGTCAGCAGCTCAGACGCTTTGTAAATTGAGCCTTGATGACATCAGAGGGATAGGAGTAATGCTGATTAGAGATCATTCAAATTCTGAAAGTTCAACTTTAAAATTACACTGAAAGGCCTTTCATGTATGATGAGGCCAGAGAATTCATAGTTAAAGCACTCAAAATTTTAATTATCCTTTGACTGTGATTTTCAGAATGTGAAAGATTTTAATAATTCCCTAACACATCTTTCAAAAGCTAACAAAAAAAAAAAAAAAAAAAAAAAACCAAAAACAACACAACAAGTCTGAATTTGCGATTTGGGCTTCTCTGCATTTACTGTTTCAATTGTAGGGCTGCTCCACGAAGACAAATTGTTGTTTAGTAGATGTCTCCATCTACATATCTTGTTTCTCCATGCATAAAAATGCAAAATTAATATAGTTATCTTAGCTCGATCTTTTAATTTGAGCATACAATACTACTAAAAGAAATATACCTTATATAGCTATGGGCATCTGTCTCTATACCACGTTTGTATCAGGGTTCACCGTGCCCGTATTGTGGGCTATACTGGTTTGCAACAAAGATGGTGAATAAAAACCAAAGCAGTGTCAGCTGTATGTAGTTTGAGCCATAATATGGTTTGTAAAAGATTTCTTGACTCTTTAAGGTCTTCAGAAGGCCCTATGGATTGTAGATATCACTTCTGGTTAGAACTTGTGATGTGCTTTATCATAATTGTCTATAAAATGGGGGGAAACTGTTGCCATATACTACTCAGTGAAATTACTTCAGTAACGGGTCAGCAATAGGTGTTGGCAAGACTGCATGCTGGAAAGCAAAGGATTTGCTTTAGGTAAAGGGGACAATTAAGCTTAAGTTCAAATCTGGAGGTAGGGATCCTTGTAGCTCCCCATACTTTTTTGGAAGTATGTTTCACGTTTCATTGGCTGATTCTGTTCTTCCTGAGTTAGAATTTCAGCTACTCAGAAGAGGTCCCAGAATGAAGTAAAAATCTGAGACAGTATTGAAGCAGGTTCGTTAGGTAGCGCGTACTAAAGGCTGCGCTTCAGTCGACAAGCAGCTAAGTAATTCAGGCATCCCTTTGACTTCTCGTTTGTTTCTCATATGCAGTACTAAAATTTGGGATTGGCTGGCACGGTGGCTCTTTGTGAGGGATACGAACAGAGGCTTCTAGTGACAGTAGAACAACAGCTGAAAGACAAGGAGGTTGTTCATTCTGTAGGATTTTCTAAATCCAAATAAGTTTGCATTTTAATTTTTGAAAAACCTTTTGTAATTGTGTTGTTATTATTATTAGTGAAGATAGGGCTTTCACTATTCCCTGAAATTTTTTACTTCATATGTGACATTATTGACAGAATACAATTCTGTAATAGTCACAAATGCTGGTTTGGATTTTTCTGGATACAGCAATGTCTGATTAAATTTCAGGCATCTTTCCTTGATGAATTTGCTCTGTGAAAGACATGATAGCTGTCAAACTACCCTTTCTTTGAAGCTCTGTGTCATTGAGTACTCATTTCTGCTGTTAGTTAACTGTAATCACTAAACGAGGGCAAATGCAAATAAACCAGAGGAGAAGAGGACAAAAAAATAGAAATTTAGAAAACATCACTGACTTACACAGGCTGAGAGGAATCAAGCTGGTTTATTCAACAGAAGAAAAGAGTGAGATGGGACATAGAGTCTTGTAAAATGTAGAAAGCCACTAGAGGCTTATGGTAAGCGCTAAATGACTGTAGTTAGCTGTCCCTTCAAGGCAGCATCCTGTCTGACTGCGGGGATGCCGGATGCAGAGTACCTTTGGTGTGTCCATCCAGCAGGTAGAAGTTCACCTTCAGATCTGGATGCTGCGTATTGGGTTATCCTGAGGCAGTACCTGCCAAAATTAATACATTACTTAAAATGCAAAAATGTGCAGCCGTTTTACAGTGCGCACCATGTCGCAGTGACCACCACGCTATGGCTCTTTTCTTTGCTCTTCGGAGTTTACCTCCGAAGTAAAACAAATTTCCTTTAAAGGACACAGTAACCTTTTAATTTAATATGACATCAAAACACAGAAAACACTTGTTTTCAAAGCAGCTTGAAATTTGCTGCCTGCATTGTTGCTGGGGAAATGGTGGAACACAAAAAGATTCATTCACAATGTTGTCTTCAAGTTGTTTCCAGCACCTAACACTTACTGGAATCCCAGAAAGTTTACTCAATTTGTATTACAGCAAGCTTTTTTGCATACATGCCAAAAAAAAGAGAAATGTGCTGAATCGAGGAATTTATCTTCTCTCTCTTTTTTTTTTAATTTTTTTTTTTTTTTTCCCCCCTGGTCTTGATCTGGTTTTGCAAATCCTGTATTTGGAGTTCTTTTGAGCTATGAGTAAAAACTAGTTGTGCATGTAAATGCCTCCTTTGCCTTAGTACTACTAGGAAGTTTTAGTTTTTATTAGGTTTAAAGAAATATTTTACACATCTCAAACATTTGTCTTCCTCATTCTTTATATATCATACCATCATATAATTTGTTTCTGTATGTGAATTATAAAAGCATCAAGGATTTCTAGTTTGGGGTTTTTGTTGGTTCTCTTTTTTTCTGAAGTGCCAGGAGTGATATAAAAAGCAAATGGCAAACTTGGTAGCACTGGGGAAAAGATTGTAAAAGATCTACTTCAAGCTTATTATGTATGCATGGAACTAAGAAAGATTTTTAGAAATAACTCTTAAATTCTTGAAAGTTGCCATATTTCATGTGCGTGGCTACAGAGGCTGTTGATGCTGTGGCCAAAAGTCGCCAGGAGTATTTGCATGATCAGAGAAAAAGATTTTGATTAGAGACCAGAGTGAACAGAGCAGAGTTGTCAGGTCTCCAGTTTGCTCATCTTTCCACCAGACCAGCACTTCCCATTGCATTGTGTTATCGGTCTGCCTATTAGAGCTGTGGATGCAGGGGCTATTCCTTTTTAAAAGGGCATGGAGATAAAGCTGTAAACCATCCTGCTAATCCTGTGCCTGGTTTTTGACCTGTTGTAGGGTTTTCTATAGACTTCCATCACTATAGTAGCAAAAAGTCATCTGTATAAAAGTTTTGGCTAAGTTTCTTTTTGAGTTTTGCTCTTGTTATTAAGCTATGAAAAGCTCTCCTTGGATAGATGGTTCATATTATTCTGTATTCACTTGATGAGACCGTCAGGTTTTTCCATTTCAAATGTTAGTTGTCGCAAGAATTTTACAGTGTTTCTCTAGATTTAACTTACCAGATGTTTGTCTCACAGCTAGATTCCTTTAGCCAAAAATATTCTCCTCCATTACACTTAGATCTAAGGAATGCTGCCATAGTGGAGAATAAACTGAGATGAACTCTGTGAGGTAGCTAGAAGCCTGATTATCTTCATTAATTATGAAATACTATTTTTAGAACCATAAACTTGTTTGAACCATTTAAGCCATAGTTTATGTAACAGGCACAGTTACCTGCTGATAACATTTTTGCCAACCCTGTTATACCCGGGGAATGTCACCTTAGTTTTGGAGCTGTAAAGGAGGAGACTGAAGTGGAACATACCTAATTAGAAGTACTGCTTGATTTGTTCTTTCTGTTGCAGGCTGCTCAGTTGATAAAAGCTAAAGTTTGTTGTCTCCTTTAGCACTCTTTAAGTAGCAACGCAGATTTAATCTATGCAGTCTGTTTAGCCACTACTTACCCTTTTTAAATTGCAGGCTCTTCAGCGGCTAGATTTTTGTCCTCTCTTTGTAGTACACGTAAGACAAACAAGTCTGACACCATTGGACTGGGTTGGGTGGACGATCGTCATGCTTTGAAGATCTAAGATTCCACTGGGGAGAGAAGCAAATGTGGAAGGAATGGGGGTTTTTGTTCAGATTGACGCCCCGGAAACAAGTGTGCTTGCTAGAGCTGTAGCTAACAGGGAGCAGAAATAGCTTGTGGCCTTCGATGAGGGAGGGCAACCATACCAGACACCTCTAGCTTTTGAACCGATCCTCTGCTGCAGACTTCAAAGGGAGCTTCTGTCAGGACTTGCAGTCCCCTTGCCACTCTGCTGCGAGTGGGTGTGAAACCGGTATCGGGCAAACACCGCTGCTTCATAGCCCTGCAGTGTCTTCCCATGAAGCAGAGGAGATGTTAATTTTCTCAGGCCAGTTCTGTTTATTAGCGTGAATAAACTTGTGGAATTTTTCAGATGATTTCAAGAGCAGTTATTCATTAGGAGGCAAACTGCTACCTTCTGCCAATAGCGTCACAGCTATCGAATTAGAGTAACTCGTCCTAAAAGGGGTTGCAGGATGTAGTATTGAGATTATACTGACTGCTGATTTTAGATGCATTAAGATGATACTGAGGATTGTAGGTGCAACTGGATTGTGTCAGTCCTCTGGAATCGTGCTGAGCTTCTGTGCTATTTGTCCAGCAACAGTGACAGCAGAGGGAGGCGGCACAGATTGACAGTTTGTATGCTTTTTGAGGTGCTAATTCTGTAGCATTCAGGGTGTCCCATATTTTCCTGGGGTTTTAATCTTGCAAGTAAGTGTTGAATAGAAGCAATGAAATGTGGCAACAGTTCAACAACTGAAGCATTTTGTCACGTTCTGTGACATGCTGTGATTGATGAGTACAGTGGAGAGGAGGAGAAAGTTTCTCTTTAAAAACAGGCTTAAGGAACTATCCTAGTGGTTTATTTTAAATGGAAGAATAGAGATCTTATTAGATCTGTATTTGAAGACCAGTGGAGCCAGTTCATTTCTGACCTGTGTAATGCTGATTTTGGAAGGTGGTGAACATGACATAGAGGAAGGGTATTTGTTTAAATGAAGTGAAAGAGGTAGAAAAAATGAATTTTTAACTCTCCCAGATGGTTCTGTCCAGTCTGACCTTAGAGCTTTCAGCTATGACTGGTTTTTTTTAACTGAGTGACCAAGTAGGAGAAGGGATAGAAGACCTGGTTCTGGAAGTGGAGGGAGTTAGGGAGCTTCAGGACAGGCTCACAGATCAGAGATCAAAGAGTCTAGAATAGTCTTAAGAATGAGTGCATGAGAATATTTCCCATGGAGGAGGAGCATTGCCAAGCCAAACTGGATTGAAAGGGGGGGAAAAAAAAAGTTACTGGATTACTAAAAGGCTTTCCGAGGGCGTTATTTTTCCCAACATTGCCATTTATGATAAAATTGTCTTGTTTTGATCTCAAATGGAGATGGTAAAGAGGAAACCTTTTTTTGCAGTTTCACTTGTTTTCCCTTAGGTCACTTTAGAACTTGTCTTCATAGTGAAGTTTTCCATCTTATTTGAAAAGATGGTGAAGCTCCTGATCAAAGAAGTAAAATTAAAGGAACATCTTCCTACCTGTTGTCTTCCACACGCTGTAGGCATCAACATGGCTATAGTCATTTTGGTCATAAGCAGGAGTTAAAATAAAGGAATCTGAAGCAATTCACCCAGTAGTAGTACACCTGGCATGAAGAGCTGCTGTTGCATAACAGCTGATCTTCAATTTTCTGGTTTAGGAATTGGTTTAGCTTCAGGTTTAGGTCTTCACAATTATGCCAGTACAAAAATATTCACAGGTTCCCTGCCATGAAGCTGTGCTTTGTAATTCTATTGCAGAATCATCAACTCCTCAATAGATTTCAGGGTTTAAAGCTTATTTCTGATGTGCCTTCATTTGCTGTATGTGAGGTTTTTATTCCTGCAAAAGTTCGTATGCAAACATCCAAATGTAGCAATTAATTTAAGAGGGAGAAGGGAGAGAAATTGGCCAGCAGTTGAAACAAGATAGCTTAAACAGTGAATAAAATAAACAGACTTGGAGCAAATCCAAGGAGGACAGCAGGGAACCAATTCAAGCTGTATCAAACCAGCATACTTTGCAATGGTAATGTTAAGAACAGTAGTTTATCTGGATATAAATACTTTTAAAGTCTTTTTAACCATTTTTGCACAATCGTTAGAGTGGAAAGGAGACAAAATAAAAACAATTCACATCCATTTGCTTTTGCTGTTTGTTCTTGAATCCCATGGAACTTACTATGCTGAGGCCAATAAAGGGTTTCAGGATTTTTGCAACAGCTGTTCAAGCTCTTCCATCTCTTTGCACCGGATGATGGCTCTCAAAAGAGTTAGGTCAGCCTTTCCGCTATTTCTATTTATTTATTTAATTATTTAAATTAAATCAGATCATGAAAAGAATAAACTTTGTAACATATTCTGGAGAAAATAAGCTCTACTAATGTCTTCTATTTATGCATCAATCTAATTATCAGCTCTGAGGCTGGGAGGAATGGACAATCAGATCAGGAGAATGTTCATTCATTAAAGTTATAATTAAAATGCCAGGAAAAGTATTTAATGCGTTGTGTCGGTGACCTCACAAAGATCTAACTATGGCTGGTGCCTGGGACGCAGGACAGTAGATCAGAGGTCTAAGACCTATTCCAGCACCAATCTGTGTGTTAATTTTGGTCTACAGATAATGATTCTTAGCATATACAAGGAGCTTTGGTAAAGTATAATTTTGCCATGCTGAAAACAGCTCTGCTTTGTCAGAAAACATTAAAACTTTGTTGAGTGCCAAGTGATTATTTAACTTGCTTTTAAACCTTTGTCTTAACAACTTTTCCTGTTCCTAATACAACCCCCCCCCCAAAAAAAACAAACAAAAAAACCAACCAACCAAACAAAAAAACCCAAACAAACAAAAAAAACACCAAAACAAAAAAAAAACCCCAAACAAGTGTGTTTGGTTTAGATTATGAACATCCCTCTCGTAAACTCCTGTTGCACTTTTGTTACCGGATTTTGTTTGGCGCTGACATCACCCATGGAAGCAGCAGTAGCAACAGAGTTTATTCAACAAGACTTGATCTTGGATCATGTGAATTGAATTGACTTGAGCTTGAATTAAGGATCTTGTGAATCCTAAGCAGGTAGTCCATAAGTGCTCCCCTCAGTGCTGTCCTTGGAGAGACCCTGTGGGTGCAAGTTATTCCTGGGCTCCAGAAGAAAGATTTTTAATCATGAGAACAATTAGAGATTGGAATAATCTCCCAAGGGAAGTGGTGGATTCCCCTACACTGGACAGTTTTAAGACTCAACTTGACAGGGTGCTGGGCCATGTAACTTGAACTGTGTGTATATACATATACATATAAAACCTTAGAAGGTTGGACTAGATGATCCTTGAGGTCCCTTCCAACCTGGTATTCCATGACCTGCCCGGTAGCCTGTGTTTAGAGCACAGTGATCAGCACTCTGCCCAGAGCCTGTGCCCTGAATTTCTCCTCTATGAGCCCAGGGTCATCCCAGAGCTTCTGCAGAACTTCACTGTGCAGGCCTGTGCTTTTGTTACCTTTGGAGCTGCTCGATGACTGAGGCAGCCTTCCAGACAGAGCCGGCAGACATGGCCATGGGCTGGTGACACTGGATTACAGAAGATGGAAGAATTAATTCTCTTATGGGTGTTACGTAAAATAATTTTCAAAGAAGCGATGCTTGTGGATATGGAATGTAGTGGCTGGAGGTAGAAGAGGGTTAATCCAGAGGTGTGGGAATCTAGATGTTGGCTTGAGCAGTGCAAGAGGGGAAAAGCTGCTGCCCAGCGCCGGGGTGTGAGCTGGGAAGTTGGGCCAGAGCCAGATCAACAGGCACAGCAGGAGCTTTGTTTGCTCTGGGCAGGGCAGATGGAGTCAGAAAGGGAAGGCAGAGGAGGCGTTGGTCCTAAAACAGGAGAGGGGAGATGCAAGGGAAGAGATTTTTGGGATAGGCAGAGTCTGGGGGATGTGTGGGGCAGAGACCCACATCATTGCAGGAAAAAAAGACAGCGTGCCTGGGAAAATGCTGTCCTCTGGCTCACCTCAGAGTGTGTTCTGTGTGCATCTGATCCTCCACCCCCAGTGTGAAGGACTCTGGAGGCTGTGGTTTCATGAATTGAAGTCTGGTGACAGCAGTAACGTCCAAGGGCTCCCCAGTTGGGTCCCCCAGCTGCCGTGCTGCAGCTGTGCTCGGGGTTGTTTGTAAGGCGATGCTGTGAACCAGATGGTCCCTCGTGGGTTTTGTTTAGCCTGGGTGAGTTCAGGTTCACAGCACTGGCCCGACTGAAGCATCAGAGTGTTGGGGTGAGAACCAAGGGGCTGCAGGTGTGTGAACCTGGCTGCGTGCCTTCAAGGGTTTCTACCCGGAGCCGTGCCCTCAGTGGGCAGAGACCCTGCAGAGGGACCTCCAGAGTCGCTTCAGGTGTTACTTCAGGTTTTCATCTCCATTAAGTGCTTGCAACAGACTCTGGTGTATGAGTTTTATTATTCCATTTTCCTGCTGGCTGGCAGCACCCACCTCCAGCCCCCTCTCACGGGGCAAAGCCCATGTCCCATCTCTGCAGCCAGCCAGCAGCAGTTGATTGGTTGGAGTTTGGCTGGACAGGTGGGACAGCACATCCTTTTCCATCTGCATGGGGTGCAGAGGGTGGAATGTTCACACCCTGGCTGTTTGGATCACACCGCTGTCTTCGTTAAAGCAACCCTTTGCCAAAATGAAGATTTATCACGAGAAATTGTTCTATCCTGAATAACTAAATTAGTGCTTAAGTTTTGTCTTTTGAGGGCAGCGCTGTGGAAGTGAGATTTGTGCTGTGTTTTCATTCTATAGCTTTTATCTTTTTCTACAAAAAAGATGTACTCAATAGGAAAAATTATTCCCCGTACGAGTGGTAACAAAGTTAAAAGGTGAATAGGGTTTTGTCTTCTGGAATGCAAAGCGAGAACAGCCCTCTAGTGGTCACGGCCCTTAAGAAAGCCACATGGGGAATTTCCTTCATCTCACCCAACCCATATTGCAGTAATTGCTTTCTCCAGGACTCTCTAGCAAGGCAACAATACACGATGAAAGTTTTTTCTCTTCTCCTTGACATTCTCGTGCTTCTAGATTGAGTAACTAAGATAATATTTGCAATTTAGTCATGTAATTGGCAACTTCAGAGTGTGCATCTGGGGAGCTTTCGCTTAACTGACTTAACTGTGCATGTTAATAATGATGCCAATTATTTATTGAATAATAGACTATTGGGTTTCTTAAGTAGCTAAAGCACTGAGCTGTGGAACAAAGACTAGCATAAATTACCATCAACTATATGACACAGTTTGTTCCTGAAACCGCAAAATTACACCTTCATTTTGTTTGCTTTTATGTAATTCTTTTTTTTTTTTTTTTCTCCTTCTTTTTTTTTTTTTTTTCCTTCTTTCTGAATTCTTCTCAACAGCCCAGTGACTTCTCGGTATCTCTAAAGGCATCGGGGAAGAACAAACATTTCAAGGTGCAGCTCGTGGACAATGTCTATTGTATTGGACAGCGTCGCTTTAATACTATGGATGAGTTGGTGGAACACTACAAAAAGGCTCCCATCTTCACCAGTGAACACGGGGAAAAGCTATATCTTGTGAAAGCACTTCAGTGACGTTGAAGATGGACTTGGCCACGTGGGCCTCTTATAACTTACAAGCCTTAGGTCCTAAATTCACTTTTATAGAGCAGAGCAATATCTGAAGCAGGCTTAAGGAATAGGCTCTTTCTAAAGTGTTTGCTCTGTTGGTTGCTGTTTGTCCTTTTGGGGTTTTTTCCTTTGTTTGCCTCTTTTTGTGTTCCAGTTCTGTTAATCTCCGAACACCTCTCTTCAGGTTGAAAGTTTCCCTTGGGTGGCCGTGGCGAGCACTCACCCTCCCGGCTGAGTTCAAAACTCCCCTCTCCTGTGTACGTTTACATAGTTAGCCCAGCTCGAGGAGGGGCGTTTTCAATTC
Source organism: Megaceryle torquata (assembly GCA_024611175.1). Lineage (NCBI taxonomy): Eukaryota > Metazoa > Chordata > Aves > Coraciiformes > Cerylidae > Megaceryle > Megaceryle torquata. The sequence continues at coordinate 41,306 of JANIJG010022485.1, forward strand.
AAACCAGTGTTAATCTGTTCAGATCACTCACGCAGGCAGAACTCTCCATTCAGAGACATTGGGCACAGTTTGAATGCACTGGAGCTGCAGCTGCTTACGTGAGGGAGAATAGACCTAACAGTGTGGCTGTGAGTTCTGTAGCTGTATCGCTTACCGAGTAGTATATTACAAAACCTCCTAGTTCCTAGAAGCACTCTTTACACTGTACTCTGCTATTACATTGCCTCTCTGACTCTTTGTAAAGAGTACACTAATTAAAAGCATTTTGTAATAGTACTTCTTAAACTACTATGGTAAGATTGTAGTATAAGAAAAACTATCTAGTGTATTTTGGTCTGTAATTGCAACAAAGAGAAATTTTATTTGAAAGTTGATTCCTAGAGAAAGAATCATTGAATTGTAAAGGCTGAATGTTTTGGTAATCTACAACCAAATGTGCCATCCACGTAATGCTTTTTCCTCTTGCCCTTCTGCTTGTTTGAATTAAACGATTATGTATTTAATTCTCAAAGTAATATGTATCTGTAGCTGATTGTTGACACTAATACAGAAGATTAATAAAAACTGATCTTGGGACAGGGTGGGCGGGGCTACCAACACTATATATATATTTGCTTTACAGAAAGAAATCTTCGGGTTTTACAGAGGATGGCGTGGTTGGTAGGAAGAGACACACAGAATGTTTATGAAGAAAATGCATTTTTCTCTTTTCTTTACATTTAAACTCCTTTATGGTTTAAATATACAGTCTTTAGATGGCACATTCCTGAGATTGAAGAAGAGGTCTTGAGATCTCAAAATCTTGCATACTCATTTCTTTTGTGGGGTTTTTTTTGTTTGTTGGTTTTGGTTTTGTTTGGGGTTTGGGTTTTGTGGGTTTTTTTTTTTGTTTGTTTGTTTGGGTTTTTTTTGGTTGTTTTTTTTTTTTTTTTTTTTTTTTTTGTTTTTTTGTTTTTTTTGGTTTTGTTATAAAAAAAGTATTTTGTTTTGTTGGAGTA